>VMDO01014703.1:0-53674 GCA_007922755.1 Pedetes capensis | reverse complement strand
AGGTGGATATTAGCTGAAAGCAGAGAATATCAAAAAGATGTCTACCTATGTTTTATTGACTACGCAAAAGCATTTGATTGTGTGGATCATAACAAATTATGGATAACACTTCAGAAAATGGGAATACCAGAACACCTAATTGTGCTCATGAGAAATCTGTACATGAACCAGGAGGCAGTTGTTCGAATAGAACAAGGAAACACTGAGTGGTTTAAAGTTGAGAAAGGTGTGCGTCAGGGCTGTATACTTTCACCCTGTCTCTTCAATTTATATGCTGAGCAAATAATCCGAGAAGCTGGACTTTATGAGGAAGAACGTGGCATCAAGATTGGAGGAAGACTCATTAACAACCTGTGTTATGCAGATGACACAACTGTGCTGAAAGTGAAGAGGATTTAAAACATTTACTGATGATGATCAAAGATCATAGCCTTCAATATGGGTTATGACAAAACATTAACAAAACAAAAATCCTTATGACTGGGTCATCATGCAACTTCACAATAAATGGAGAAATGATTGAGGTTGTCCAAGATTTTGCTTTGCTTGGCTCTATAATCAACACCCGTGGAAGCAGCAGTCAAGAAATCAAAAGACGCATTGCTCTTGGAAATGCTGTGGCAAAAGATCTCTTTAGAGTATTGAAAAGCAAAGATTTCACATTGAAGATGAAGGTGTGTCTGACTCATGCCATTGTATTTTCAGTTGCATCATATGATTGTGAAAGCTGGACATTGAACAAGGGAGACAGTAAAAGAATTGATGCTTTTGAATTGTGGTGCTGGAGATTTCTATTGAATATACCATGGACTGCCAAAAGAACCAACAAATCTCTCCTGGAAGAAGTGCAACCAGAGTGCTCCTTGGAAGCAAGAATGGCCAGACTGCGTCTTACATATTTTGGACATGTAGTCAGGAGAGATCAATCCCTGGAGAAGGACATCATGTTTGGGAGAGGGGCAGGTCAACACAAAAGAGGAAAGCCCTCCACCAGATGGATTGACACAGTGTCTGCAACAATGGGCTTAAACATAAATAAGATCATTTGCCTGGCACAGAATCGGGAAGTGTTTTGATCTGCTGTACATAGGGTCGGTATGAGTCGGACTCGACTTGACGGCACCTAACAACAACAACAACTTTGATGGAGGTACAATGAGCAAGAGAATGTCATTTGGCTTTCTTCAGGAATCAGAGATCTTCAAAATGGTAGCTGCTCTTGATTGGATGAGATTTGAGATATTAATATAGGATTTTTTCAACCAAACAAGGAAAAGAGATTAATTAATTCACTTATTTATTTATAAAATCCAGTTAATTGTTTTCTCAAACATCTTTTTGAGCATATACTATGTGCTGATGAATCTTTCAAAAGCCAAATCCCCATTTTAGTCTTCCAAATAGACAAATTTATATACTACTTTTTTCCTTTGATTCCCAAGTAAGGTAATTCTATAAACTACTTTAAAGCTTAACACTTGCCCTCAGCAAGATTTCTAATCAAGAGGATTCTTGTCATCACTGAACTGCTTTTGTGCTGCTGCTAAGTTAGTAGGCTCTCTCTTAAGCATCAGAGGAGAGAGAGTGTACTGGTTACTTTGAATGGCTGTGATGAAATACCTGACAGAAACAACTTGAAGGAGGAAGCATTTATTTTAGTTTACAGTTTCAGAAGGCTCAGTCTATGATCTCTTGGCCCCATGTGCTTGGGCAGAGAGCATCATGGCAGCAGAAGTATGTAGCATTGGAGAGCAGCTCAGTTCATGGACAATCAGGAAGCAAAGAATGAGACAACAAGCATTCAGGAATAATATACCTTTAGGGCCCTTTCCTCAGTGACCTACTTCCTTCAACTAGGTCTACCTTCCTAAAATTTCCGCAACCTCTCAGAATATTGCCACCAGCAGAGTACTAAGCATTGGAAACCTGAGCCCATGGGGGCATTTTTTCATATTCAACCCATAATATAGGGAGAGCAGCCATTCCCCATTTTCCGTGTGATAACTTGGTATCCAGAATCACAAGTCAGAGAGACCCTTCTGCTTACAGGTAGCACACACAGCAGTCAAATAAACACAGTCACACCTCCCTACCTATAGGTTCTGTGACCATGGATTTAATCAATGGCAAATTAAAAATATTCAGAATAAATTTCCATCTGTACTGAACATGTACATACTTTTTTCTTGTTATTATTCTGTAAACAGTAACGTATAACAACTACTTGCATAGTATTTAAATTACAGTAAATATATATTGTAATTAATCTAAAAATTACTGAAAACATATAAGAGGAGGTGCCAAGATTATATGCAAATATTATGCCACTTTATATAAGGGACTTGAGCACTATTTTGTTATCTGTAGGAGGTCTTGGAGCCAATTTGTTATGGATACTGAAGAATGACTGTACTCCCTTCAATTCCCATGTTATTTGAGAACAAGATGAAAGTTTGCTGTAGAAAGAGCTGAAATCAACTGTGAATTAAGGGCTGCTCCTCAAAGGATAGTCCAAAGAGAGTCATATCAATATCCTTGAGGATCTAATTACAATCCTCTGAATGAGATTCTGCCTTTAAAAAACCAACCAACCAACTAAACAAACAAACTAAAAACCAGGATTTTCAAGTGATTCAGATGGACATTAAAATTTAGGAACTATTGCTTTACAGGATTCTTTTCAACTATCTATATGAGATTGGACCTTGGACCTTAGAATACCCTCTTCCCCAGTGGCTGGCACTTCATAGGTCCTGTCTTTCTCTTAAGCACCTTTGTTTTCCTTGTGCCTAGCACAGTGCCTGGCAAATGATCCTTTCATTTCTTTCAATGACACAGTTTAACTCCTGTCACAGTATAATCCTATCAGCATTATAGGAAATTCATATGAACAATTTTTCTGAATCTAGCTTTGACTGTAATCAACATTTTAGGCCACACTTCATGAAACAGGAAATTCCAGTGCTCACGGATGACCTTTTTGTTTCATTTGGGAATAGTCTTTCTTTTTTAACTCAAAGCAGCCCTGCATTTTTCCATCTCCATTTTTTTTTTTCAGGGACTCAGCTTACCTTATGATGTTTAGTTAATCTGTTTTTAGTTGATCACTCTCTTTTCTTGCCATGTGGCTAATGCATGTAAAGGGAGAAACTTTACAAGTTGTCTTGTATCTTGCTTTTTTCCTTTAGCCTTCACCAAGGTGAAACTTCAGAGGTTTGAGGTGAGTAAATGGAAGTACAGAGGGATTTCTTCTTTCATTGTCATCTTCAGAAGATTTTTCCCAGTGCAACAACAGCATTGATTTTGTGTTTTGTCTGCTCTGAGCAGGATGATTCATAAAGTCCAAGCTTGAAAAATAGTGTTTGCTTATTTTTAGAACATTTATATTTTTCATTCATGACGCTGGACCACTGCGTGTATGAAGGGAAAGTCACCATGTTTCCTACGAACGTTTCTGCTTTGCCCTGCTACTTATTCTCCTTTGGCTTCCAATATAGTCACATTTCAGGCAGTTAAAGCTGAGAGTGTTTTGTGGAGTGGTGAAGATTAATTATCTTGCCAGGCACAAAGGAAGTTATTTTACCTGTTTCCTAAATTGAAAAGACACAAAACTACTCAATTTTATCCTGTCAGCAGGCACTTGGGAAAAGGGAATGGTTTCCTAACAACTTGGAGGATGCTTTTCTAAAACCTCTATTGACATTAAAGTGAGATTAAAGGTTGGTTCCACTGTAAAACAGAGCTCACTTTATTTTTTGCCTCCAATTTCATCAAATCAATAAGAAAGCAAATGACAGCCATAGTCTATCAGAGAAATGTTCAGGTGAAATGTCAATAAATAAATAAATAAATAAAATAAAAAAACAAAACAAACAAACAAAAAACACCTCTAATCTTTCATAGAACCCCATACAATCTTATGGGCCTGCAGCTGTTTCACTGTGGTGTCTGATCCCATCAGATCTCCGAAGCTAAGCAGGGTGGGGTCTGGTTAGTACTTGGATGGGAGACCACCTGGGAATACCAGATACTGTAGGCTTGGAAGAAGGACCTTGCAACCCACTCCCAAAAATCAATCTGCCACTAAAAACCCTATGAAGAGCAGAGAAGCACTGACAATAGTGTTTTGCCTGTTGTATGTAGGGTCGCTATGAGTCAGACACCGACTCCACAGCATGTAACAAAAACATATAATCTTACAAAGTCTCCAGGATGTATATCTCCTAAGGAGATTAAAGTAGGTCTGAGATAAAATATTTTTTGTGTGGTTGCCAAAATTAAGGCAAGAAAACTGGGAGTTTTGAAGGTTTAATTAATAGGCTTTAGTCTTGACTGAAATGGAAGATAGTAAAGTGTCATTATAGGTATTTATCAGGAAGAAAACTATTTATGATATGTGAGATTATGGCAGTTGTATTCTGGTACAAATGGCCATAACTATCTCTCCTCAGTGACTATGTTGATGGACAAAACAGTTTTCTAGTGGAATGAAAAACATCTTCAGCAAAGGTTTCAAAACCTGTATGTTAGAGCCAATTGTTAAAAGGATTCCTCAATCTTGAAACACCTAAGCAATAATGAATAAATGTGTCCTGTGAAATCTGTGTGGCAGCAGCCTAGAAAAGGGGGTAAACTGACACCTCTTTATGTTTTTAATTCATATTTTTATGTACAGATGGAAAAGCATTGCATATCTTCCTGTTGGTGCAAGTTGGGGATCTTTTATGGTTTGTGTATTAGGGGAATGATTTGGGCCAACCTTAGTCAGCCTCTACATAGGCCCCTCAGAGCTTGGAATTTTTCTTCATTAGCCGAAGAATAAGCAACCCTTCCCCTGACCCTGGGAACATTAAAACTATTTTTTAGGCTTGGTTGATTTTAGTCTTTTGGTGATGTTTTCAAAACAGAAGTACTAATGTGTTTTATTCTCACAATATCTCTTTCTCCTGGCCTCTGTCCCATTTAGGTTCTCCACAGGAATGCTTGTCTACAGGCATGGAGATCAGGGTGGAATTCAGTCAAATTTTAGTATCAATTTTAGGTTAGTTAGAGCTATATGAGATCAGGTGGGAGAGACTGTTACAAAGACTTTTAAAAGGTAAAATACAAGCTTCGATTACTAACTTCATGCCTATGTTCCTGAGAAGTATCTGATTTCTACCTGGAGAATTGTATATCTTTTCTTCTTTCTTTTTTCAATCCCACTCATTCCCTTCAAAAGTTTGCTTTGCTCTTTAATGACACAGCTCAAGTGATGTATGACACATCTTTATTTCAAGGTTCATTCGTCTGTAATTCACTAGACAAAGGAGGTTTCAGTCTTACAGGGACCTTTATCTGCTCAGGGTAAGAAATAGAAATAAAAGGCTCTGCCCAGCAAAAAAAAAAAAAAAAAAAAAAAAAAGGAAAGAAAGTGCTCCCTTAAGATAGTAAATGAAGGCATTTGCAGAGAGATAGGAATTTTTTTCAAGGCCTTTTCTGTCACTTAGATCAATTTTAAGGCTATTAACCCTTTGATTTATGTTTGCGTGTAAAGGAACAAAGATATCAAATTTGACTAGAATTGGATTCTACATGGATTATCAAATAGAGACATCAAGACATGTGATTTATAGGACTGTTTTGTAACTGCTTTCTGTAAACCAGAAGAGAGAGGTGCTGTGATTCCCCTGCCTTATGCCAGCCAAATGCCTGCTTGTCATCTTCTTCCAGCTATGATTTCTCACATAGATTCTAACATTTGCTTTCAAAAGCAGTATCAGAACAATTTCAAGGACACCAACAGCAGGGCCTGGATCTTCCCTGTTTGGTGTTTACTGCCCCAGCTTCCAGGAGATGCTGTGTAAGTGCATCTGGTAGGCTTCTACCTGTCTCCTAATGTAATCTTAATCATGTCACTCTGAAATATTCCAAGCTACTCTTTTTATTTTTAACTCCACAATGATAGCATCTAACACCTTCCCTCAGGGTCTGATATGCCTAGGAACTTCAATTAATATGTGCTAAAAAAAAATAAGGAGAAAATAATTTGAACTGATAGAAGAAGCTTGTGGGACACTTTGAAAGCTGTGCTTAGATTATTTTCAGAAGTAGAAAAGGAGAGAAAACAAGCTTCTGTGCAGACAGGTATATGCTTGTTCTACATCATTGCTCCTGTCAAATCTGATTCAGTTATCTGTTTTTGGGGCAATGCGGCCATGCTCATTTGAGGGCCATTTGGAGGTGGATAGCTGGCAGCCTATTTGCCAAAGACAAAGCTTATGTAAAAGACTTTCACACGTTTGTTAAACTCTGATGAAGCTTCCTTGGAGTAAATAATAAAAAATATGATTTCTAAAAGTATCATTTGTACCTAGAATAAGCAATATTTTAGAATACCCTCTTGTGGCCTAGTGAAGAAAAAATAGATCTATTCTTTAATATATCAATCAGAGCACATTTATTAAGCATCTACTGTTTTCTTAGCCTAATCCAAAGGTGTGCATAGATGTAGGAGGGTCGAGAAAACAATTTCGGCCTGGGAGTCAACAGTGCAGTTTTGCTGAGAACATCCGTATAATCACAAATGTGATGAACCATTTGCGATTATTCAGGGGTATTTATGCAAAATTATGTTTCTTAATAAGTATGTTGTTGTTGTTGTTGTTATGTGCCCTCGAGTCAGTATCCGACTCATAGTGACCCTACATACAACAGGCGAAACACTATTGTCAGTGCATCTCTGCTGTTCATAGGGTTTTCCAAGTACTAACCAGGCCCAACTCTGCTTAGCTTCAGAGATCTGGCAGGATCGGATGCCACAGGGTTATTGCTGCAGGCATAAGTATGTTGTTAGGTGCCATCAAATCGGGTCCAACTCATAGCAACCATCATAAGGTTTTCACTAGCTGAGTGTTTTGAGATTGCTTTGGGAGTATACCCAAATTCAATGACATGAGACACCAACTAAAATGAAAACGTTGGAATTAGTAAGAATTTGATATATCAAAAATCTTTATTGTTAAAGGTCAGAGATTGACGTCTAGGGGTTTGGCCAACAGGGATTGGAA
Source organism: Pedetes capensis (assembly GCA_007922755.1). Lineage (NCBI taxonomy): Eukaryota > Metazoa > Chordata > Mammalia > Rodentia > Pedetidae > Pedetes > Pedetes capensis. The sequence continues at coordinate 46,625 of VMDO01014703.1, read as the reverse complement.
ACTAGAAATCAAATATTTTCTTAAGGACTTTAACTGCTGACTACAGAAAATCCTAGATTGTTTGAAATTTTCAGAGGACAAAGTCTTCTAAAGTGTAGTGGTAAATAGCTGATCTTCATATCCTGAGCACATTTACTTGTCTCACAGATTAAAGCTGACCTCACTGGAAGGTCTGATGAGGGTAAATACATTAGGAGATAAGCAACCAAGAGAATATCTGTAAAAAAAACCTAGGTGCACTACCCTCCCACCCCTCAAACGTCTCCCTTCCCACTCTGGTCAATCAACCTTCTCCACCTGCATTTAGATCCTAGACCATTAGAACTTTAGCGTTTACCTTATCTCCTTTCTGATTCACCATATTCTTTAACAAGGCAGGACACTTAGTTTTCCAGTTTTATAATTCCTTTTTGTTCATGGGTGATATACTCCAACCTAGTTCCCAAATTCCTTGCTTCTGCCTTGCTTCCTCTAGGATTTTGCCCTTCTTGCTAATTTCTGTGACCTCCTCAACTGTACAAAGGTCATCTGTCTGGTACTCTATGCAATTTGATTTTTGCTGTGAGTAAAGATGCAGCCCCTGCTAGCTCTTGGGACTCTATGCTGAAGAAAGCTGAGGCAGTAAACTCTCTTTTATAATGTGACAGTGAAGCACATAATTCCCTGGCATGTTTTCTGAGACTTATATTGTTAAAGTCCAGTTTCTCCTTAATGGCATTACATTAACAGAATTTTAAAATTTCTTTCTGTGCTTGTGCATGTGGGGCCAGGCTAGAGGTACTAGGGGGAGGAGATTTAGGGATGAGAAATTTGCCTTGAAGAATTTTAGGCTCAGAAGGCAAAATCTAAAAACAAAGCATCTTGTAGGGAAAAAAGAGATGGAAGGTAGCTGCTGCAGTTTGGATACTGAACATCTCCTAAAGGCTCATGTATTAAAGGCTTTCTTGCCAAATGTGGTGCTATTCTGAGGTGGTGGAACCTTTAGAAGGTGGGGCCTGGTAGAAGGAAGTTAGGTCATTGGAGGTGTCCTTCTGAAGGAGGATACTGGGACATTGGTTTCTTCCCATCTTTGATTCTCAGTCACCATGATGTGAAAAGGCCTCCTATGCCATGTGCTCCTGCCATGATGTACTGTGATGCCACAGGCCCAAAGCAACAAGTCCAAGAGACCATGGACTGAAACCGCTGGAAGTGTTAACTAAAATAAACCTTTCCTCCTTTTAAATTGATCCTCGCAGGTATTTTATCACAGTAATGGAAAACTGACCAACACAGTAACTATGGATTACCGATTTTAAGGTCATTCTAATGTTCATTGTGACTTTCCCAGTAAACATTTACTGAGAATTGTCTGAAAAGCCACTGTGCTAGGCACTGGGCAGTAAGATATAGACCCTTCCCTGAGGAAGCAATCAGTTTGAGATAAACAAGCAATGTGAGGCAATGATTTCTGCAGTAGAAGTGTTTGCAAAACACTGTTGTGGTGTAAGCATTAGACTGGAAGCTTATTGAGGGAAAAATGTGGGTCAGGTTTCCCTAACCTCAGCGCTTGGTACAGGGTTTGACACAAAATGCCTTCTTCATACATAGAGCTGGGATTTAGCTCAGTTGGTAGAGTGCCTCTCTGCAGTCTCTGAGGTCCCAAGTTTGATTCCCAACACCCAAAAAATGGGAAAAGAATGATGCAATCCACTCCTGAGACAGTCCCCAAACAATCATTGAAAACCTGATAAGGGTTGCTATGAATCGGACACAACTTGACAGCATCTAACAACAACAATAACAACAATACATAGTTAAGGGTTGGTTGAATAAATAAATGAGTGAATGAGTGAATATTATAATGTCTATACCAATCATTTCTCTGTTGTTATTTGTCAACTCTCTGTTCTTTTGATATGTGGCTTTTTGTCTGTGAGAATGTTTTTCAAATGTTGTGTGTATTTATTACTTTCTAGTCTTTATTTGGCAGCTAGTTTTAAATTAATTATATTTACTGATGAATGAGTTTTTTTGTGTGTCTGTTCAGTGTCTCAGCTTGCCATATAGAGAAGAATCTGGGGCAAAGAAAACAATTTTCAGATGCCAGTGTGCTGCAGATGACTGTCACACTTGGATTTCATATTTGGTTGGGATGACATAGGAAAAGAAGTGAAAAGAAACTGATTCCCAAAACATTGGGTCACAGAAAGAAAGAAAGAACAGAAAAATATCCAGTGACATTCACAGATGTTATTCGAAATAAAGCTTTGTCCTTGATGAAATAGCCATGTATTTTGCATCAGACAACAAAGGCAGCATCCTTTTCTCTCCCTGATTTGACATTATAAAATATGTTTTATGTGCAGAAGAATAGGTACTCTATTAAAAACAACAAAATGAATAAGTAAACTTAGAAATAGTAAATGTTTACTATGTATTCCATCTACCTGCTCTTCTCTACTGTATACTTGTATTGCGGAAGAACCAATAGGCTAAATACATAGAGGATAGATAGATAGATAGATAGATAGATAGATAGATAGATAGATAGATAGGCAGACAGATGAGAGGGGATTTGTCATGAGATTAAAGAAACTGAGATGTCCTTCAAAAAATATGTGCAAAGTAGAGACTTTGGGATCCCAGTAGTATGGCTTGTTCAAGTCTAAAAGCCTCACAAGGGAAACCTGTGGTATAACTCTCAGACTTTGGCCAAGAATCTACAAATGGGGTGGGAGAGTTGTGGGGGGAAGTTCTGTAAGTCCTGGAGATCAAAGGGCCAAGAGCTTGGAATTTTGTTATTCCAGGGAAGAAGGGTACCTCAGCATCAAGAGAGACAGAGAAGATTCACCTTTTCTCTATGTTTTCATTCTTTTTTGGTCCCTAGTCAATGGGATGGTGCCTGTGCATGCGGGGCATATCTTCTTCACTCACTGGAGTGACTCACATGCCAGATTCCTCTGGAAACACCCCTACAGACAGACCCTAAATAATGCTTTCCCAGTTCTCTAGGTAATCATTTACTCAGTGAAGTTGACACCTAAAATTAACCATAATAATCCTTTATCTCCTACTCTAGGGTAATCATGATTCTGAAGGTAGAGCATGGATAAATAAAACATGGTATATTTCTAAATGGAAAGCCATATAGTCATGAAAAAGAATAAACTAGTGCTTCATACATCTGTGTAAATGAATCCTCAAAAACACTAGGCTAAATGAATAAAGGAAGTTGTAGAGGAATATATGAAATATAACACAATTAATATTGGTTCAAATTTTAAAATGATATAAAATATAATGTCATTTAGAGACTCATAAGCATGTAGTAAAATGATTTTTAAAATAGAGACTATATTTTTCTTTAAAATTGTCTCTGATCTCTTTGAATTTATTGGTGGTTATTAGATCATACTTATGCAAATGGCAACAAACCTTTATTCATTGTGCTGGAATAATGAATGAATAAGATGAAAGAATAAGATGGAATTTCTATGAATAAATTAAACAAAAGTTTAGGTGCTTTAGGAATTATTCTCTTACCGTTAGGATTTTGCCTCAAATTTAGGCACCATCCTAGAGATGTCCTACTTGCAGATCTCTCAGAAACTTCCTCCTGTGTGTGGGCTGCCTGTGATTGCATTTTTTTTTTATATCTAGGAGTTGTTCTCTGCTGGTATTCATTGAATCTAGCTGATTGTTTATAATTTGCTTTGTCTGACTCATGTAAGATCTAATTTGGTTTATATTGTAAACCCTGGGAACCCTGGGAAAGAATCTTACATAATCATTTTATCATTATCCATTATATTTTTAATCAAATTTTCTAAAGGATAGCGAAGTTTAAATTATAATATTCAAAGTTTTTTATGGAAGAAATTCAGAGAGTACTATGTACAGGGATCTGACAGATTATTTGATACTTCAATTTGTTAGATGTCTTTTTTATAAAACTAATTTTCCACAATCACTGTCAACTCCTAATTTCCATTAATATAGTAAACATCCCAGTATTGAATTGGGCTCCATTCCATATGCTAGATTTTTGTCTGTGAATAGAGAAAACTACACAGACCTCAATTCCTCTAAGGGATTCAGTTGAAGTTACCTCTAACTAACCTCCCATGCCTAAGAACCTTGTGGTGTGGATTATGCTGTGATGTTCTTTTGTTTGGTTTAAATCTGCAAAGAAATTAAAACTCTTCCTTACCCAGGACCTATGACCCACTTTGCCCTACTGTTGTCTTTCCTTGCTAGCAACTGCTTCGATTTTTCTTTTCCTCTTTGGCTGCTAGTACAAGTATATTCATCTCTCCAAGATTTATTTGTAGCTTAAACCCCAAAGTGATGGTTTTAAGAAATGATGCCTTTTGGGAAGTGATAGGTCATGAGGGCTCTGTTCTCATTAATAGGCTCAATCCCCTTACAAAAGAGGCTTCAGAGATCTTCCTGGCCTTTAATCTGTTCTGGGATGTGAGGACACAGTGACACGATGCAATCTTAGAAGCAAAGATTGGGCCTTTATCAGACACTGGATTCGCTAGCACCTTGATCTTGGACTTTCCAGTACCCAGAACTATGGTAAATAAATTTTTATTATTTATAAGTTACCCAGTACATAATATTTGGTTATGGTAATAGGAATGTGCTAGGCTATAGACTTACTCTCCTCTACCTGGACATTAACTGGGTGATTCCCTCAAAGCTCAGACCTAGACTTCCTCCATATTGACTATACAGTCTTTCCTTAGGAAATATCACTCATTTCTATGATTTCTTCTACATATGTCTATGACTTACAAACAGTCTTTGGTATAGGTCTCTCAAGTGATCTCTAGTTTGTATACTGAGTGACTACATGATCTCTCCACTTGGATGATTGAAAGACAATGCAAATTCAGTATTTCTAAAACTCAGTTCATGAATGTCCACTCTGTATAGCTGGGGGAAACTGGGAAAGGTCCTCTCTTTCTTTTTTCTTTTGACTTATGTGAATCACAAGATGAGATTCTTTTTAGATGAATGCCCTTGACTTCCTTTGTCTTTTGGGTGGAGTGCCTTCCCTATGGGCTGGGATTTAGTTCAGTTGGTAGAGTGCTGCGCGGCAGTCTCTGAGGTCCTGAGTTCAATTCCCAGCACCACAAAAAAGGGAGAAGGACCTGACAATCCACTCCCAAGGCAATCCCGAAACAGTCAGCCATTGAAAACCCTATGAGGGTCGCTATGAGTCGGATACCGACTCAACGGCACCTAACAACAACAACAAGCCTTCCCTATGCCCGAAAATAGTTCAACAGTGTGTTAGGAAGGCTGGTAGGGTTAAACCTTTAGCACTTCAAGAACAAATCCTTAAACAATAAGGAATTGGAGTTGGTGGGTAAGTATCCAAGCTTCCTCATGAGTTGGAAAGAGAATTTAGGGCTGTGCTTGTCACGTTCTCCAAGAAGTCTCCACCAGGGTTAGACCCACAGTAATAAGCCACTCACTAACACACCCTTTATTGGTTTTCTAGTTACTCCCTTACTTTCCCACTCCCTTCTTGTGCTTCCTCAGATCACTTCCAAAATAAATTATTTTAACCCAAATTGTTTTCTCAGGGTGTGTTTTTGGGAAAACCCAAACCAAAGCACTTAGTATCCTTGGGGATCTATAACCCATTCTGATAACCTCCTATTTCTCTTCTTTCCAAATAATATGATCTGACCAAATTCCTTATTATGGGACAGATTATTGAACATGGCCTTGTACTGAACTTTGGGCAAAGGGATTATGAAAAACAGCATATTAAAGGGAGTTTGTATAGTTAGCTGAAGAGTATATGTGTAAGCTTTTTGGCATTAAGTATAACCATAAATACAAGAATCTGAAAAGGATAAGTAACTATGGTGACTATTCATGGCCATCACTGTCACACAGTTTTCTTCTATTGTAGTGTTGCCCAATAGAAATTTCTGCAGTTTTATATCTGCACTGGCCACTTCAGTAGCCACTAGCTACATACATGTTCAGAGCTAATTGGCATTTGGAATGAACCTATTATGAGTGAAGAACTAAATATTAAATTTTATGAGTTTAAGTTAAAATAGCACATGTGGCTTGAATCTACCGTATTAGACAGAACAGTAACAATGTTTTTCATCCTAGTGAGTGATGCTGTCTTCTATCATGTTATATAAGTCAGAAACCAGAGGCCATCCTAACATTCCCTTCACACATAATATGCTATTAATCACAAGTTTTCTTCCATCTGCTTATTACCTCTAATTACTTGGCTTCTCTCTGTCCTCACTTCTACATATATGTATTTCAGCTACTGGTTTTAAGAGCATTTTGAGGAAAACAATCTATGCAAGTTAAAGTTTGTTTGTTCTTTTACATGATAACAAAGGAAAACCCTGGCAACAGAATGGGCTGCTGATATTGGAGTAGATGAATAATGGTGTTAGGGGGAAAACATTTATGAAAACCAAAAGAAAGAGAAAATTTTGACTACAGAATACTGGATTCAGACAGGAATGAGAAATGTATGCAAATGAGAATGAGATAGGCAACATTTGATAGATCAAGGAAATCAATGTTCTATAATCTTTAAAAGAAAGAGAATTCCCTGGTAAGATTAAGGAAGGTATGGGGTGGAGGGAGATTAAGAGGTACCTACGAAAGCCTTCACCCATGCGAGTGGAGTGGTGCTATAAGCAGGTTGGAGAGGTTGGAAGGGCTTGTCAAAGGACTTAATCTAGAGAATGGTATTTTTAAAAGAGTTTCACCTTGAATTTAAGGGAGGTGACCTGTGGCCATGTTGGAGTACACAAACACATTCATATGTATACTTGCCAAAGGTATGGGGGCGGGGAAACAAAATGGGTCTGAAGTAAAAGAGAAAGTACTAAATGCAAGTGAGAAAAATGAGTTTAGGGGAAGCCTTTGGACCAGAAGAGAAAAATAGGAAAACAGGAATGATGATGTAGGAAAGACAGAATGCAAGTAAACTTGAGTTGAGTCTCACAACCAGGCTGATAGGTGTGTATACCTAATTGATTTAATCTCTGTGGAGTTTGAAAACCCAAATTCCATCACAAAGGAAAGGGTTTACCTGGTAGTACACACGTGGTCCTGCAGGAGGCACTGTGGGGAAAGCCCAGGAGATACCTTCAGAAGGAGAGGTGAGATGACTTTGCGAGGGGTGGGGGGAGAATCCCCTGAGACTCTAACAGTTGCCACAAAGGGTTCTTCAGAGAGTAAATATGAGACGGTAATCTTTTCAGCCCATCTCCTTATACCTACTTCCCAGCCCTTGCTGGTGGCCATGCCTCTTCCCCCAGGACACCCTTGACTGCAACAGCTTGACCTCTGGAGGCAACCTCCTGAGCTCCAAAAGGCAGCCCCTCTCCAGCCCCTCTTCCCTAAAATGTTACCCTCATAACTCTTTTCCTATGCTTAACAATGCATTTTTCTACTCCTCTCAAAAGAAATCATGTATTTATTTATTGTTTGTGGTAGTTGGGGTTTGAACCCAGAGCCTCACACATACTTTGCAAGTGCTCCACCACTGGGCTGCACCCCCAGACTTATTTTTATTTTTTATCTTGGGACAGAGTTTCACTAAATTATGCAGCCTGCCTCTTCACCTGTGGTTCTCCTGCCTCTGCCTCCTGAGTCACTGGGATCACAGATGTGTACTACTGCACCTGGTGAGAAATCATATTTAAAGAGAAGTATCCCAGAGACATTGATGCCTTAACCCAGAGGAAATAATCAATGAAGGGAGGATATCTGAAGCAAAGAGTATGTCAGTGGTGAAATTGGGAGGCCAAGACATTTCAAAATTGCATGTGTGTATCACTCTTGTGAGACTCAAACTAATTGTGACCATGTAATTAATTCACTGTCACTTCATGAATATTTTTTTTCACTAGCCCAAGGAACTCTTGCCAGGGAAAATGAAATTAGAAATCACTTCATTACTTCTTTCAGAAACTTCTGGAAGAATCTGTTTTTCCGAACAATAGACTACTCAGCTAACTTGATTATCCCTCCTCAGTATACCCATCTTTCTGCAAGGCTCACTTAACAACTGAATACCTTTCAAGACTCCCATTAGATCTCACCTTGTTCCACCTGTCTTACCAACTTTGCCATTACCTTTGCTTAACCTCAATCACACTAGTTTCCTCACTCCCCACCAATGAAGACTCCCCTTGAACCAGCCTCTCTAGCCTCATCAGTATTTTGTCTTTCCTTGTTGACCTCCAAGATGCTACTAACACACTATGAAGGCAGTGTCTTCCTTACTGCAGGAAGTGAAAAGTTTGTCTCTGCTTCAGCCACAGGTTATTATTGTGATATTTTTAGTGAGGAATTGACACACCCTAGTGGTCCCTAATGGGTGTTATAAATTATGTTTGAAAAATGTTACTCAACAAATGTTTAGACATGATGAGGATTTTCTCCATTGAAAGGTGCAGTGTTTGAAGATGCTGGTTCCCTGCTGTCAGAAAACAGACTACTGTTGAGGAGGAGCAGTTCTTGGAAGCCCACAAAGATCTACCCTCTTTAGCTCATCTCACACCTCCAGCTACTTGTAATGAAGGCTCTAAGGTATGTGAACTCCATTTCACTGTCATTTCATCCACTACTATCTCTAGAAGAAAACTTTGCATAAATACATGCAAAGATGATAAAATATTGTTGTGGTTAGGTGCCGTTGAGTCATGTCTGACTCATAGCGACCCTCATAGGGTTTTCAATGGCTGATTGTTTCAGGATTGCCTCAGGAGTGGATTGCCACGTCCTTCTCCCATTTTTGCAGTGCTGGGAATCGAACTCAGGACTTCAGAGACTGCAGAGCAATGCTTTACCAACTGAGCTAAATCCCAGCCTGATAAAACATTAGGACAAGAAAATGTGTTAAACCACCAAATGTTTATATATTTGTTTGCTTATAATTAGTATTTAAGAGTAACATCTTCATAGAAAGCATAGAATTGGAAAATTCAATGGAGCCCATTGTTGTTGTTGTTGTTAGGTGCTGTCGAGTCGGTATCTGACTCATAGTGATCCTCATAGGGTTTTCAATGGCTGACTGTTTCGGGATTGCCTTGGGAGTGGATTGCCAGGCCCTTCTCCCATTTTTGTGGTGCTGGGAATTGAACTCGGGACCTCAGAGACTACAGCACAGCGCTCTACCAACTGAGCTAAATCCCAGCCCCATAGAGATGTTTAAACAGACAAGATTAGTGATAATAAAGAGGATCATAGTCATATAAGCATCACTTCAACTGCAAAGTGTAAATGGTTTCCTGAGAGCAGAGGAAAGTTTTATATAACTTTTTGTGGTAGCCATGCCCGTCAAATTAGCAACTTCCTCTCTTTATTTAGCAAATACTTGTAAGTTCACTGAAGCAATTCAGAAAAAATGCACTTATTGATGATTTGAAAAAATATTCTGTTTTTTTTATATTGCATTTTGTAATTTAATTAGATACGAGAAGTACTACTGATCTAAAAGTAGTTTTGAAAATACATTCATCATTTTGGCTTAGGCTGGAAAAATCAGGTGGAGACGTTTGGTTAATTCATTTTATAGGACTCCTAGTCAAATCTTCCTCAAAGAATGCTACTTTGGTTAGTGATATTATTTTTGAAAATATCTATTTAGAATAGTAATAAATATAAGTTAACCATGGCAGGCACTATTTATTAAGACTTTACTAAGTGCTAGAAAGACATTGTGCTAAGCTTTAGTAGTATAATTGAGTTATATCTTTGCAACATTCCTACAACATCTGTACTAGTGTCATCTCCATTGCACATATTGATTACCCGAGGCTTTGAAAATTAAGTAATCCGCCCAAGGTCAGAGAGGTAGCAAGTAACTTCTAGGATTCATCTTTGTTTTTCTTAGCCAAGAAATTCTTGTTTGTTGCTACTCTGCCACGCCACAGACCAGCTGCAGCCTAAAATCCAGGGATTCCCAAAGGCAGATAAGGAGTCAGCAATGGGTAACAGACACAGTAGCTCTGAGGCAGTGTGACCTTGTTCCCTTTATTTCCAGATAGCCCAGACTTTTTATACAGAATTACAATTCACTAAATCTTATGAAAGGTCAGAAAAGGACAAGGAAGTTGGTTGAATTGATGGATTCAACAATCACCTGATCAAATTGTCACATGAGTGTCAGGTGGTGATCAAAGTGGAAGAGGAACTCAGAGAGATAAACCAAGATGACCTGAACATCTACATTTCCTGTAACAATTAACTACTCTTAACTTTATAATCATCACCCGTGGAAGCAGCAGTCAAGAAATCAAAAGACGCATTGCTCTAGGAAAAGCTGTGGCAAAAGATCTCTTTAGAGTATTGAAAAGCAAAGATGTCACATTGAAGATGAAAGTGCGTCTGACTCATGTCATGGCATTTTCAGTGGCATCATATGGTTGTGAAAGCTGGACATTGAACAAGAGAGACAGAAAAAGAATTGATGCTTTTGAATTGTGGTGCTGGAGATGTCTATTGAATATACCATGGACTGCCAAAAGAACCAACAAATCTGTCCTAGAAGAAGTACAATCAGAGTGCTCCTTGGAAGCAAGAATGGCCAGACTGTGTCTTACATATTTTGGACATGTAGTCAAGGGAGAACAATCCCTGGAGAAGGACATCATGTTTGGAAGAGTGGCAGGTCAACGCAAAAGAGGAAAACCCTCCACCAGATGGATTGACACAGTGTCTGCAACAATGGGCTTAAACATAAATAAGATCATTTGCCTGGCACAGAATCGGGAAGTGTTTTGATCTGCTGTACATAGGGTCGGTATGAGTTGGACTCCACTCGGCACCTAACAACAACAACAAACTTTACTCAGGAATTCAGGGCGGTTAACTGTCACCTGTGTGTCACCCCATTGAGTCCATTGTTATGACATCAGAATCTTATCAGAATCTTATCTTATCAGAATGATTTGCTTACTGTAGAGCTGTCGTACAAAGGCTTTTGTTTAAGAAGTCATTCAGGAATTTCCCATTCAAGAAAGCCTGAGGCTTGTCAACTCCCAATCTGAATTAGCATTGCCCACAGAGCCAGAAGATTATATATTTTCATCTATTACTTGTTTTTTCATTAATGTCTCTCAGAAATCTACAATAGTGACCAATTAAAATTAAGAAAAAGAAAAGATGAGGTTCCAAGACCCTTTCCATGAAGAGACCTTTTGGAGGTACTCTTCCCCTCTCGGCAGACTTTCCCTCCAAGGCAAAAGATACTTTTTCCCTTTTGGTAGATTTTCCCTTCAATGCCTTTATTAAAGATAACTCTTACTCATGTGGGGACTCTGTCTACCCATCATGAGTGGATCTGGATCGGGCAATGCCACATCGTAAGCAGCAAGTTCCCTAAAAACAAAGACCACACCTCATATTATATTTCCCTTAGAGTGAGTACATCTGTGCACATATCACACAAAATAAGTAATGTCATGATTGGTTTGAAAAGCTGTGAAGTGATATGAACAGATGGATGCTGAATAAATACTGGAGAAAATAGCAGATAATTCTGTGAAATTTTTTTATTTCCTCTTGAAAATGGAAGCTGACTAACTGGATCATATCTTAGAAAAATCAAAGGAGCCAAGTTTCTTTTATTTAATGAGTTTTTATTCACTGTATATTTACTATGGGCCAGACATTATGCCAAATGCCCTGGAAGCAGAGTTGAGAGAAACAATCCTTACTTTCAAACCCAGAGGGAGAGAGGCAAGAAATTCAATAATTAAAACACAGTGTGATATGAAACAAAATAGAAAATCTAGAAATAGAATGACACAGGTGTGACCGAGAGGTACAAAAGCAATTCAAAAGGTGACATTAGAACGATTGGATGTCCACTGATACCAAAATGAACCTTGACCTAAGACTCACACCAACTCAAAATTGATCAGATTTAAATGTAACATGTAAATATATAAAGCATTTACAGAACAATAGAGGACTTTCATGACCTAGAGTTAAGCCAAGAGTTCTTACTCATGACAACAAAAATATGATCCTTAAAAGAAAAATCAATAGATTTTATAAAAATTAAAAAATTCTGTGAGAAAGACCTAGTTTAGAGAATAAAAAGACATATCACAGATGGGGAGAGATATTCACAAATCACATGATCAACAGAAGGCTTGTATCTAGAATATGTGAAAAAAATCCTCTCTGAACTTAATAATAGGACAACAACACAATTAGAAAATGGAAACAAACTTGAACAGAAACTTCACCAAAGAGGAGATATAAATGGCCAGTAAACCCACACAAAGGTGTTTGACATGACTGTAATCCCAACCACTTGAGATGCTGAGGCAAGTGGATCTCAAGTTTGAGCCCAGATATAACCTGCATAACTTAGCATGACCCTGTCTCAAAATAAAAAAGTAAAAATGGGGCTGGGGTGCAGCTCAATGGTAGAGCACTTGCCTAGCATATGTGAGGCCCTGGGTTTAAGCTCCAAGTAGTGCAAAACAAAAGTGTTTAACATTATTAGTTATTGGAGAATTGACTAAAGTCATAATGAGATACCACTACACAATTATTGCTGTGGTTGTTAGGTGACATTGAGTAGCATCTGACTCATAGTGACCTTAGGTATAACAGATGAATCACTATCCAACATTGTACCATACCTGGCCTTGTTGTCAGTGCTTCTCTGCTATTCATAGGGTTCTCAATGGCTGATTAGTTTGGGATTGTTTTCAGGAGTAAGCTGCCACATCTTTCTTCCATACACAGTTATTTGTTGTTGTTGTTAGGTGCCGTCGAGTTGGTATCCAATGCATAGAGACCCTCATAGGGTTTTCAGTGGCTGACTGTTTCGGGATTGCCTTGGGAGTGGATTTCCAGGCCCTTCTCCCATTTTTGCGGTGCTGGGAATTGAACTCAGGACCTCAGAGACTGCAGTGCAGTACTCTACCACCTGAGCTAAATCCCAGCCCCATACACAGTTATTAGAATGTATAAAATTTAAATATTGACAACATTATGTCTAGTGAAAAGAGCCAGGAACAGAGAGATAAATACCATATGATTTCACATGTATGTGGAACCTAAAAGTCCATATTCATTATGTAGAGAGTACAACAACAACAAAGGTGGGAGTGGTCAGGGAAAAGGGAGACAGTGGTCAGAAGGTATAAATTCACTGGAAGAGAAAGTTTTGGTACAGTATTGCAAAACAAGTTGTCTGTAATTAATAGCAATGCATTGCATATTTCAAAATAGTGGAGAGGATTTAGGAAGTTCCTACCAAAGGAATAATAAATATTGGAGGTGATGGCTATGATATTTACTCTGATTCCACAGTGTATTTATGTATCAAAATATCATTCTACCCTGTAAATATAAACAATTATTGCTTATAAGGTAAAAATAAAACTTAGGGGCTACGAGTATAGCTCAATGGTAGACTGGTTGCCTACCATACATGAGGCCTTAGAGTCCATCCCCTGCAGTGCAATAACTAACTAAATTAATTAATTAGTTAATAATAAAATTTTAAAGAAATGTAACTATTTCTAGCAAAGATTTAGAGAGAATAGATCTCTATACACTGCTGGTATGAGTTCAAAATGGAAAAGCCACTCTGGAAAGCATGTCAGTTTTTTACAAAGTCATGCATATATCCACCATATGACTCATAAATTGCATTTATGTGTATCCTAGAGTAATTAAAACTTATTTCACACAAAAACATTCACAAGTGTTCACAGAAACTTTATTTGTAACATCCCCAAGATGGAAATGATTCAAAATGACCTTTCATGAGTAAATGGGTAAACAGAGTGTGGTACAGCCATACAATGTAGTGCTATTCAGAAATGAAAGACAGTGAACTACAGATAAAAGACAACTTTGATGTATCTCAAGGATGTTATGCTGAGTTAAATAAGCCAGATGGCATAATGATGATTCCATTTACATAACATTCTTGCAATTACAAAATTAAAATGGTAGAGAACAAAACAGGGATTATGATGAAGATTATGATGAAATCTAATCATAAAAGAGTAGCAAGAGAGAATTTCTTTGTGGTGATAAAAAAAAGTTCTGTATCTTGATCATGGTTGTTGTTGTTCTTAGGTGTCATCCAGTCGGTATCTGACTCATAGTGACCTTATGTACAATAGGCAAAACAATATTGTCAGCGTTTCTCTGCTATTCAGAGGGTTTTCAATGGCAGATTGATTTTTGGGAGTGGGTTGCCAGGCACTTTTCCCAAGCCTACAGCACCTGGTGTTCCCAGGTAGTCTCCCATCTAAGTACTAACCAGGCTTGACCCTGCTTAGCTTCAGAGATCTGACGGGATCAGACACCCTAGTGCTATGGCTGCCAGCCTTGATCATGGTAGTGATTTCAAAAATCTATACTTGAAGGAAAATTACATAGAAATATATGTCAAAAATGTGCATGTAAAAACAAATGAAATGTGAAAAATTCTGCAATTTAGTTGAGAGACATTTATCTATGTCAGTTTCCATGGTTTATAACATACCATAATATGTTAGATGTTATCACCGAGGGAAGCAGGACAAAGAATATATTACAACTCAACACTATTTTAGCAAGTTTTCATGCTTAAATTTATTTCAAAATATGAAGTTTTTTTTCTTTTTAATAAGAGAGATAGGCAAAGTATGCTCTGGGGTACAGAGAAAGAAAACTCTCATTTTGGAGATGAAGGAAAAGTAGAAAATCTGGGGGAAAAAATACAAAAGGATTTGACACTCAGCAGAGTCTTCAGATGAGAAGTTGGCCAGGAGAGGTTCCCTGAAGAGCAGAGCACCTAATTGCTACCGTGGTCCAGAGGCCCTTCTCCCTCATCTGGATAATGACAGTCTCCTAACTGATTGCCTAAACCTGCTGCTGCCTGAGAGGCCCTTTAAAAACGTAAATCAGGAGATGGCATTCCTTTGCTCATAAGGCTCCCGTCTCACTTATAACAGCCCCTGCCTATCCACTGGCCTCCACAGTCTACTCTCACCCAGCCACCCACCTCTGTCACCTCAGGTTCAGCTGCTACCCTTCCCTCCTCATCTCTCTCTCCACTTGCCTCTTGCTGCTCCTTAAACACATCAAGCATCTCCCAAGTTCAAGTCCTTCTCACTGGCTCTTCCCTTCTACAATACTAGCTCCCTTACCTCCTTCAAATGCTTATTTAGCTCTCTGCTTCTCACTGAGACCTTTCCTAAAAATATTTCTTAAAATTGCCATAAATTCTCCAGGAGTGGTGGCACACGCCTGTAATCCCTGCGGCTCTGGAGGTGGAGACGGGAGGATTGCAAGTTCAAGACCAGAGGCAGTCTGCGTAACTTAGCGAGACCCCATCTCAAAAAAAAAAAAAAAAAAAAAAAAGAAAACAGGGTTGGGGGGCGCAGCTCACTGGTCCAGCACTTGCAAAGCATGCAGGCATGAGGCCCTGGGTTCAACCCCCAGTACCAAAGAAAAAAAAAATTGCCATAACTTCTAGCCCACCTTGTCTCTCTCTTCCTTCATTTATTTTTCTAGTGCTCCTTACCTCATTCCTTTCCACACAACGTGTCTTTTTTATTATTTATATTTTACCTTTCTTCCTTGGCTAACCTCTATGAGGGAAGACATATGTATCTGCTCGTTTCTTCAATTTATCTCCAACACTCAGAATCTTTTCATTCTTTCAAGAAACATATTTGAGGGACCATATTCATTTCCTGTGGCTGATGTAATCGATCACCAGAAACAACCTGCCTTAAAACAATGCTATTTTATTATATTACTGGTTTGAGAGTTTAAAAGTCCAAAAGTAGTTTCATGAAGCTAGAATCAAGATGTCACCAAGGCTGTTTCTTCTGAGCGTGTTAGGGGAAAATCTGTTTCCCTGTCTTTTGCAGTTTCTAGATCTGCTTGCATTCCTTGGCATATGCCCCCTTCTTCAATCTTCAAGGTGTATCGCATGATCTTCTGCTTCCTTTGTCATAGCTCTCTCTGATGGTGATCCTCTTGCCTTCTTGTTACAAGAAAACTTGTTTTTATGTGGGGGCCACCAGATGTTCCAAGATAATCTCCCCATCACAAGATCCTTAACACATCTGCAAGTCTCCTTTTACTCTGGAAGGTTGCAGTATTCACAGGTGTGGGGAATTAGAACACAGGTATCTTGGGATGGGCATTATTTTATTTTATGACCTAGAATGCATATGAATGTAATATATGCTCTAGTACAGAATAGTCAGGAGCACATAAACCAAAAATTAACAGTATAATTTTAACTAGTTATAAATGTGATACAGAAAACAGGGCAACTAATTATTTAATGAAATAGAGAACAATGGCAAGGATGAGGGGGAGACCTCTGAGGAAGAAACTTTGAGTTGAGAAATAAATGACAATAAAGAGATGACCACCCAAAGGTCTGATGGAAGAACAGCTCAGGTAGAAGAGTAAGCAAATGCAAAGATCTTGGGGCAGTAAGGAACGTGCTTCTTCCAGCCAGGGCAGAACCAGTCTGGTGGACTTGGGCTTGGAAAGGTTGGCAGGTGTTGAACCGCTCAGCCTCTTTTAGGCCACAAGGAGGAGCTCTGCTTGTACTATGAGGCTGACAGCCAATAGAGGACTTTGAGCTGAGCATGACCTACTTTGATTTATGTTCAAAGTAGACACAGAAAAAAAATTGATACATTTAGTACACATCTCATAGGTAGAGCTGTGAGGAGCTTTTGTTGTGGGAATAAACTTGGAGGAAAACAGATATATCATAATTTCTCTTTGAGTGTGCTAAGTACAATATGTTAATACACCATCTCAGCGGTTGTGCCAGGAGAATGTTAGTTTTCTGTATCTGAAGTTCAGAGGAGAAATCAGGAATAGAGCAAAGCATTAGGCAGTATTATGTAGCCTAGATGGCATTTAATGGCATTTGACTGGATGAGGCCATTTAAGGAGGGAGAACAGGTATAAAGTGATTTGGGGAGGTTTCAGATAACAGTAATACTACTACTAAGTTCTAATGTAACACTTTCCTTGTGTCATGGCCAGCACTTCGGATCTCTTCATGTATTAATTTATTTAATCCTTACAACATTTCAAAGGAATGACTTTTACTATCAGCATCCTCCCATTTTATAGTTTGGAAAACAGAGATACAGAGATTAAGAAACTTTGCCCAAGGTCATGCAACTATGAATTGGCCAAAAATGGAATTCAAATAGAGGAATTCTGGTTCAAGAGCCCATGCTCTTAAATCCTGAGTTTTATACACAGTTTTATCACTCATAAATACAGTCTGGGTAAATTTAAGATTATAGACAAAATTGCCAATAAGATCCATACTTGCCCTGAATTCTATATCCTTAAGCATCTAGTCCAATACTGGCTGGAATTGGAGTTGGTGATTGTGAAACATGTTTGCTATGAATGGTTTGCCACCTTGTCTGAGTCTGGTGAGACACAAGACCCAACACACAATAAGGTGCTTAAAGTGAGTTTGTTACTTACACATAGGCAGCAAAGGACAATAAAAACTGAGGATTCATTGCAAGCTTGTCCCCCAAGTCTCAAGAAATCTGCCTGGGGTAGATGGAGTCTCCAATGCACATAACTTATTTGCATGGCAACTAAGGGATATCAGCAAGCAACCCACTCTAGGATTTTATACCCTGCAGTAAAGAGACTTGCTGGGCTAAAGCATTGAAGGATATTGTGTTTCTAGGGAGGACCGAAAAGCCCAGGCTTTTCAGGTCAGCATCTCCCTAACTCTGGGCTCTATACTCCCGGTACATTCTGTAGTTACTCTTGAGAACTTCAAACAAGAAAAAGGGCCAGTCCAAGACCACCTGGGGAACTTTCCTACACGGATAAGCAGAATTCAGTAGCAAGAGAGTCCAATTCCATGAAATATATCCTTTCCTTTTAATGTGCTCTACACTTCTAAACTTAAAAAAAAATTCATGCTCTGGAATAAAAACTCTTTATGCCGTGTTAGAGTGAGTTTTCATAAAACATTTCATACATATTTCCCATAAATAGACCTTCTACCAACTGGGAAATCTGTGTTTCCATGAACCATAGTGTGACATCCATCAGCTCACCCATCATGACAAAGAGCTCATCTTTGAAAGGGAATTGATTCCCTAGGTGAATCACTTTCTTAATAATCGTACAATATTACTCACAAATTCAAAGTAGTTTTATGTCAAAAACTAAATCATAATAAGATGAACCCATTTTATAAGTTGTGCTCACAACATGTTCTCATAGAACATCTCTTTTTTTCTTTCTTTAGTGAAGACTCACTTTTGTGACTGTCAGCATTAGTGGTGCTATACAATGTTCTTATTGCATTGTGTGGGAAGAAACAGTTTGTTGATTAACTGACAAAAAATTGTTCAAGAAAATCTAGAAGTTAATGTCTGAAGAGTGAGCCAAAGGGTCATATTGAGAGACATCCCATGAGAACCTTAAAGAAATCTAGGTCCCCAATGTGGAAACAGATAGTGAGAAAGCTGCCTCTGATTCAATATGAACTTGGGTAATAATATAACAAAGTTATTCACCGATCATTGAACACCAACTATGTGCCAAACACTGGGTTACGATAATGAGTTAAAAGGCAAACAATCACCATTTATGTGAAGTTCATAGGCTAAGAGGAAAGACATAAGATCAAATAAATAATTAAAATGTAGTGGGGAGAAGGTGGAGTTTTATAGGGATGTTGTTGTTGTTGTTAGGTGCCATCGAGTTGGTATCTGACTCATAGCAACCCTCATAGGGTTTTCAATGGCTGACTGTTTCAGTATTACCTTGGGAGTGGATTGCCAGGTCCTTTTCCCATTTTTGTGGTGCTAGGAATTGAACTCGGGACCTCAGAGACTGCAGCACAGCACTCTACCAACTGAGCTAAATCCCAGCCCTTTATAGGGATGGAGAGGTAAAAAAAAAATTGCTAAATTCTTTTGCTGTTTTGATGGTCTAGCTTTGATCATTTACAAAGGTTCCTGGCAATATACCTGAAAATTATTTTTAATATTAGTGTTGATCAGAAAAATGAATTCTTTTGATTTTGGTTCTCTGGACTGTTTAGGGATCACATGCCCTTAAGAAGAGATTCTGTTTCATATGCTAAGGTACTGGAAAATTTTTTCAGATTTAGGGACGAATGTTGTCTTTCTTCAAGGTTTTTCCTTTCATCTACCAATATTCAAGGAGATGATAATTATAAACTCTTCAAAATTGCTTTCTCTCTTCTTTCTTCTGAAATTCACTGAAAATGAACTGGGAAGGTATGCTACTTAATAGTAAGCTAGTATCTGGGAATAGAGGAAAACATCCAACTGTAAGCACTGAGAGATACATTATTTAATTAGTTTGCATTCATTGAGTACTGACATGCACTAAGCTTTATGTTACCAACTTTACATTCCAAACCTCAGTAGTCAGAAAAGTTTCTCCCTAAAATATCCAGTGGAGCTGGTATTTATGTAAATTGGTAGATTGTTTCTCTGTGCTCTCTGAGGTCCTGGGTTCAATCCCCAGTATTGCAAAAATAGAAGAAGGACCTGGCAGCTCACTCCTGAAAACAATCCCCAATCAGCCATTGAAAACCCTGTGAATAGCAGAGAAGCACCAACATAGTACTGAGCATGGCACAATGTCAGGAAGGGTTTCATTCTGTTATACATAGGGTTGTGATGAGTCGAACCCAACACAATGGTAAACAACAAAAACATAACAACAAAACATCCACATTCTAATCCCTGGAACTCCTGAATACGGTATATGGAAAGGGGCAATTAAAGTTGTATATAGAAGTGAGGTCACCAATCAGCTGACTTTGAAATGGAGAAAGTATCTTGAACTATGCAGGTGGGCCCAACTTAATCACAAGTGTGGTTTTCATACAAAGAGGGAGGCAGAAAGAGAACCAGAAGGATGGCATCATGGAAAGAACTAAGCCTTGAGTTGTGGGCCTTTTTGATGGAGAAATAAGGCCAGGAGCCAAAAATTGCAGGTGGCATCTAGAAGCTGGAAAAGGTAAGGAAATATCCTCTCCCTTGGATCCTCTAGAAAGCTGTACAACCCCACTAACGCTCAATTTTAGCCCAGTGAAACCTGTATTGTATACTTCTGACCTTCAGCCTATGCAACTGAGATCCTGTTTCAAAACAAAAAAATAAAAAAGAGGTTGGGGGTGTGCAATAGCTAGCCTGTGTGTTACAGTGACAAAATATCTGACAGATCAATTTAAGGAGGAAAAATAGGTTTGTTTTGGCTCATGATTGTTTTAAGCCACTAAATTTGTGATCATTTGTTGAAACAGCAATAGAAAACTATGACGCAGTCTATAAGACAGTTCCTACCTTCAAACAATTGATAAATATTAGTAATGTTGAGTCCAATGAGGGAAGATATACCAGTGACATTCAGTGATGAACAAGGCTGAAAGAAAAAAAATTCATTAAAAGAGTAAAATACCTTCCATGTGGACAAGACTAGAGCATTGAAGCCACAACTTTTTTGTTTCCCCTGTGATCATGTGTGCCCTAGAGCTGAAAAGGTAATGCTTGGAGGCCATTTCTCTATACCGCTGGGGTATTTGTCAAAGAAACAATCTGTTGGACCCACAGAAAGTTGGAAAGTTGGAAGTAGGATTTTGTCTTGTGTTACAATCAATCTGAAGGCAGGCACCATGGCACACATCTGAAATCCCAATGACTTAGGAGGTTGAGGGAGGAGGATTATAGGTTTGAGGCAAGAGGCAGCCTGTGCAACTGAGATCCTGTTTCAAAACAAACAAATAAAAAAGGTTGGGGTGTGCAATAGCTAGCCTGTGTGTTACAGTGGCAAAATATCTGACAGATCAATTTAAGGAGGAAAAATAGGTTTGTTTTGGCTCATGATTCAGAGGGCTTCAGTCTGTGGTGGGTGGAGGCTGGCAGCAGGGCCTAAGGCAGAGGACCTCTTCACATCATGGCATCATGAAGCAGACAGAACGTATTGGACCCCAGGGTCCAGGTAATACCTCAAAAGTCCTGCCCCCAGGGATTTACTTCCACAAAGCTAGTTCCTACCTCCCAAAGTTCCATAGCCTTCACAAAGAGCACCACTCTTTGGGGACCAGACACTCAAACACATGACTTTTGGAGGTCAGTTTTGATTCAAACCACAACAGGGGGAAGC
Source organism: Pedetes capensis (assembly GCA_007922755.1). NCBI lineage: Eukaryota > Metazoa > Chordata > Mammalia > Rodentia > Pedetidae > Pedetes > Pedetes capensis. The sequence continues at coordinate 25,448 of VMDO01014703.1, read as the reverse complement.
TCAGTAGTAGAGCACTTGCTTAGCATGTGTAAGGCCCTGGGGTCAATCCTCCAGTAATAGGAAAAAAAAAAAAAAAAAAAAAAGGAAGAAAAAAAGAAAAAGAAAGAAAGAAAGAAAACTAAAATTGAGCTAATAGATATAGTTGAAGTAATCTTTGCTTTTTATTAATTAAGGAAACAGAGATACTATCTAATATTTGTTCAGTACTTAATGCTCACCTGCAGCTGTACCACCATCATGTCCAATTCCATCAGATCTCAGAAGCTAAGTAGGATCGGGCCTGGTTAGTACTTGGATGGGAGACCGCCTGGGAACACCAGTTGCTATAGGCTTGGGAAAAGGACCTGGCAACCTACTCCCAAAAAGCAATCTGTCGTTGAAAATCCTATTAATAGCAGAGAAGCACTGACAATAGCGTTTTGCCTGTTGTACATAGGATCACTATGAGTCAGACACTGACTCGATGGCACCTAACAAGAACAAGTTAATGTTCAGTCCTTCAACTCTTATAACTTCCAATTTACTATAGTACTTATGTAATGTTTACATTGGTAATTACATGTTTATTGAGACCCTACTAGGTGCCAGGGACTCTTATAGACACTGAGCGTTTAGCAATGAACAAAATAGAAAACTCTTCCCACATGGAGCTTACATTCTGGTGAAGGGAGATAGTATAAAAGAAAGAAAAAGGTCGTGTGCTATGAAGAATAATCAGAGGAATGGGTTGGAAATTTAACACTCTGTAATGATTTATGGTAAGGTGATATTTGAGCTGGTCAGAGAGTATGCTATGAGTTCTGGGGAAAAAGGTTTCAAATTGAAAAAAAAATTAAAAAGACATAAAAAAGCAATGCAAAAGTTTGAGACCAGAACATGCCTGGGGATCATCAGAAACAGTAGGTGCAGTGTGGCTGGAGCAAAAAGTTTGAAAGAGAAGAGAGCAGATGGGATGGACCAGATGTTATGGTTTGGATCTAAATGTCTGCCAAGGTCCCAAGTCCCAAGGTCATGTGTTTGAATGTTGTATCCCCAGCTAGTGGTGCTGTCTAGGGAGAATTTGGAACTTTTGGAGGTGGGATCTAGCTTGGTGGAAATAAGTCACTGGGGACAGGTCTTTGTAAGTTTTCACCTAGCTCCCTGGTTCTCATAAGCTCTTTCTCTTCCTGATCTGCCATGCTGTAAGGTCACCACCCACAGGTCCTGCAGCCATCATGCCTACATGCTACCATTATGAACTGATCCTCTAACTGTAAGCCCCCAACAAATATCTTTTCCCGTAAAAGTTTGCCTTGATCAGTTTCTCTGTCACCTGACTAACACACAGGGATGGGGCTGGGACAGGGGAGGTATAGGAGATAGGAGGTCTAACACACTACTGGAAAGCATGGAACATCCCCTAGGAAAGTGGAGGTAAATGCAAATAGAATTGCTAGACAGTAATAAGGTTTCAAGCCTGCAGCTGTAGCCCTGTGGCATCCGATACCATCAGATCTCAGAAGCTAAGCAGGGTTGGGCCTGGTTAGTACCTGGATGGGAGACCACCTGGGAACACCAGAAGCTGTAGGCTTGGGAGAAGGACCTGGAAACCCCCTCCCAAAAATCAATCTGCCATTGAAAACCCTAGGAACAGCAGAGAAGCACTGACAATAGTGTTTCCCCTGTTGTACAGAGGGTCGCTATGAGTCGGATACCGACTCGACAGCACCTAACAACAACAAGGTTTCATTTCATGGTTAAGAATTTAAGTGAGACCAAATAGCATTCCTGGGTGTTTCCTCTATCCAGGGTCAATTTCATGGTACAAACATGGAATAAATGGAGAATTAAATTTTCTAGGATTAAGGTTTTGTCAACTGAGAACAAAACAAGAGAAGAGTAATGAAGTTGAAATAGTACATAAGGAAGTGATTACAATATCAGACCATAGAATAAAAACTTGCAGAGGAGAAAAATTTAAAGAAGTCAAAGGATGGTTGGAGTTACAGTACTAGAAGAGGAAGCTGAAGAAGCAGTAGACAGGTACATAATAGGGAGTGGGATGCTTGACACTGAAGTTGTAGTTGGTATTAGTGGAAGGTCTAGGGTTGGAAGTGATCATGAATGCCAAACTTTGTGACAAATATATGTATTATCTCATTTAATCCTCATTAATCTATAGAAGGTATTTTCCCAATTCTACACATGTGAAATAAGATGTTCCAGATCTTTGTTGTTGTTAACAACAGTATTGCATCCTACCATAAAAAATTTCCTGTTTTCGTAGACTAAATCTCAGAAGTTCCTAGGTTTCAAGCAACACACTCATGTTCAAGCAACTTGTTAATGATAAATTAAGGGCTATAACCCAGGTTTTTTCATCTCATAATGAATTCACCTAACAGTATTCATGTGAACTAGATTCCTGGAGAATTAGAAATTTGAAACCTACTGTGATGCTTCTTGAGAAATAATATTTTCCTTCTGGCATTTCCTCAGTAATTTGCTATATGAAATTCAGTGCCCTGATCAATAATCTTGCAACTGAATGTTTTAAGAGTTTGGAGATTATAGCAGATGGCAATTGTGTCCTGGTAATTTATTTGAGCATTTCCTTTTCACAGTCTTATTCGGACATGGTAGAGTTTAGCCTTAGAGAAATTGATAGCATTTCCATTAATGTTAAACTAGTCAGGAAACTTCTAAGGGGCTTTGCCTTTTCTTTGTGGGATTTCTTAAAATATACAAATTGAATTTTGATAAAAGAAAGTTTTTGATTAAATCATTGCTATGAGCTTCTGTGTTGTGTGTGTGTGTGTGTGTGTGTGTGTGTGTGTTTGCTTGCTTATTTATTTATTTATTTATTTATTTATTTATTTATTTATTTATTTTAGGAGATGGTTAATCCTATGATGCCCTGGCAGATCTCAAACTTGTGGGCTTAACTGATCCTCCCACTTCAGCTCTCTGAGAATACCAGGAGCTTCTTTGAAATGAATTCACAGTGAATTTTGGGGGTGGTACTTCAGTTTTTCAGAATTAAAGCAGTGCTGTGGGGTGAGACATAGCACCCACTTATGGGTCAGTTTTGCATGAGATGAGGCCTTATTGTGAGCACTGATGATTACTATTTTTCCTTATTCTGGTCCCTCATGGATGGCCCCTCACTTTCAGTAAAGGATGACAATGACATTCAAATGAACAAACAAGGGATTGGGCTAGACTCTTTAAGTATAAACTTCACCCGTGTTTGTTGTGGTTATTTATGAAAGCAAGCCCCTAAGGAGATAATCAACTTACTGTAATGACTCAAAGTATTTCTCAAATGCCTACACTTTCATATGCTCATCTTCATTAATTTTCCCGTACTCTATAAACTCATGGGGATCATACATACTAAAGCTTTATTACTTGTATTAGTTTCATATTGCTACTGCAACAAATAGCGACAAACCCAGTGGCATAAAACAACATAAATTTATAAGCTTAGAGTTCTGAAAGTTAGAAGTTCAAAATGGGTATCACTAGGCTGGCAAGTCTGTGTTTCTTCAGGGTAAAATCTGTTCTTTGCCTTTCTCATCTTCTAGGGGCTGCCTGCATTTTTTGGTTTGCAGCCCCCTTCCTGCAATGTCATGACTTCGACCTTTGCTTCTGTCCTCATGTCCTCTGATCTGTATCTGCCTTCTTCCTAATAAGGATCCTTGCAATTACATTGGGACCTCCTGGATAATCTAAGATTGTTGTTGTTGTGTGCTGTCAAATTGTTGTCCGACTCATAGCAACTCTACATACAACAAGTGAAACACTATTGTCAGTGCTTCTCTGCTATTCATAGGGTTTTCAATGGCAGATTGGTTTTTGGGATTAGGTTGCTTGGTCCTCCCAAACCTATAGTATCTGGTGTTACCAGGTGGTTTCCCATCAAAGTACTAACCAGGCCTGACCCTGCTTAGCTTCTGAGATCTGACATGATTGGACACCATAGTGCTACAGCTGCAGACAATCTAAGACAGTCTCCCTATTTTAGGATCCTTAATTTAATTACACCAGCAAAGTCCATTACACCATCTAAGTTATTGTATTCACAGGTTCCAGGGTTTAGAATGTGGATATTCTCAGGGCATGGCAATTATTCAGTCTAGACATTATCTACAATGCTGAGCATGAATTACTCTGTCTTCATGCTCAGTCTGGAGTTACTACCCAAGTAGTCCATTAGGCTGTCCTCCTAAAGGGGACAATACAGGCTGCATCTACCCCAATAAACTGTTGTGAGATGCATTTAGTTCATGATAAAATTTGGTATCTTTGCCTCATTGAAACATGGTTACGTAGTCCCTTTCCTCCCAACCACCACCCAGCAGGCCCACTCTCATTTTTCTCTGCTCCATTAGACAGTCCAGAGAGCCTTTGGTTCAGCAGTAAGATGTGTTTGTGTGTGCATGCACAGGGGTGCATTCATGACATGTCAATTTCCCTTCTGGTATACATCCTCACTCTATATGAATGGTTCCTTTAAAATTGCCTTCATTGGGGTGGAGATGGGGAAGGAGAAACATCATATGCCACAGCAACTCTTTTTTAAAAAATCCTCACTCATTCTCTAAACCTCTTTGTCTTAGTCTGTTTTGGATCCTACAATAGAAATATCATAAACTGTGTTGCTTATACACAACTGAAATTTATTCCTCACACTTGGGGATTAGGAAATCCAATATGAAGGTGCTGGCAGATTCACTGTCTGGTGACGGCTCCCTCTTTTGTTCATAGATTGTGCTTTACTGCGTTGTCCTCACAGAGTGGAAGAGACAAGGAAACTCTCTGGGGTCCCTCCCAGAAGAATACCAATCACACTAACCTTAGCAAATCTGCAGTGGTATATACTTTTATGTAGAATGTGGGGTTACTTTTCATCTATTTGACCTTGGGTTGTGGGTGATATGTTGAGATTTTTAATATCTTTCATAGAAATGAGGAAGGAATTTCAGTATAGGTACTGAGCAAGCAAGATGAAGGAATAGAAAGACAAACTTAAGTATGATCTTTACATATCAGAGAACAAATTAAGCAGTGCACATTTTTAACTTAAAGTTTTTCCCAATCAATTCCTCTGTGGCAGTGGTGTTACATGGGATGACTAGTTCTATGTGTAAGTGAAGTGTATGTCCTCAACATTCTCCTTTTAATAGTCTGAAGGAACAACATTTGAAATTGACACTCCTTTTGGAGTATTTGCTTCAGGAGTGATCTTCAAGTGTGGTGTTTTTGGTTTTTTTTAATGTCTAACACAATTTTATAAAACCATATAGCCTTTGCATATTTTTAAGCTGGAAAAAACCCACTTTCTAAAATTTAAGCCTCTACTCACTGACTGTGATGGTTAATCTTGATTGTCAGTTTGAAGATGCCTAGAATATTAGTAAATCACACCTCTAGGGAGTCTGTAAGGGCATTTCTACAGATGACTGGACCATGAAGGCTCTGACCTAATTAATGGTTTTACTTTTGATTGATTCAAAATTTAAATAAACTGTTGGAAGGTGGAGCTTACTTGGAGGAAGTGTGTTGCTGGGGGCATACCTTTGAAGTATTCATCCCATATTGTTTCAGGTAGGTATAGATTATTCACTCTTACTGATGCATAACACAATTTCTTTATCTAGTCTACTTTTGGTGAGCTGTTGGCTAGTTTTACAATATTATTGTGAACATACTAGTACATGTGTTTGGTGAATTTATGCATGGATTTCTGTGTGGTAAATACCTAGATGTAGAATTGCTGAGTCATAGAATATGCAATTTAGGATAGCGTTACGACATATTGCAAAATAGTTTTCCAAAATGGTTGTACCAATTTATATATCAACTATGAATGATGCTTCTGGATGCTCCATACATTTGTCAACACTTAGAATTACTTGTTCTTTTTATTAGCTTTTCTAGTGGATTTATAATGCTAACATATTGTGATTTTAATTTGCATATCTCTGATGACTAACAAGTTGATTATTATTTCACGTTTATTGACCATTTAAGTCACCTCTTTAATAAAGTGTCCATTTCTTTTGACCATTTTCCTAATGTTATCATCTTTTTATTGATTTGGAGTAGTTTTGCTTTCTTAACATATTCTGGATAAAATACATTTTAAATATGTATATTGCAAAATATTGTCTTCATTTGGTAGGTTGTCTTTTCACACTATGAGTGACATATTTTGATAAACAGAATTCCTCATTTTAATATAGCCCAATTTATCAGTTTTCTTTCATATTTTTCCTTTTTTTGTACCCTGTTAAGAAATCATTGCCTCTCCCAAGGTCATGAAGAAGGTTTTTACCAAGGAATCTAGATTCCCAATTTTTAACCTAGTTCTCTATCTCTCTTTAACCTTTGTGCCTTTATAAAGAATTAAAAGTTCCTGTGAAAGGAACCCCCAATACACAGGTGTTTTTTTTTTAACTTTAACTGGATAAACAGCACAGAGATTCTGCAAATATATGTGCTTATATGAATTTTTCAAGGGCCACAAATTTGACTGTGGATATAAAAGAGGAAATTGGCTATAACTCAGGACTTGGTAAACAAGGCACTACACTTCCCCCTCTGAAGCATCTCTTGCCTTTTCACAGAAAGCAGAAATGTGGAGATTTTTGTCTAATAGAAGAATTTCAGGATCCATTAGAGTCTGCGAATGGACTTGGTGCCATTTCTGTGAACTTCACTTGGGAGGGAAGCTGGGGAAAAAATGATGATATTAACTGCTTGAGTTGGTCATACATCTCCCTCTTTTTGCTCAACTCTCAGAGTTCTGAAAATTGAGAAATGTTTCAGGATAGAGGAAGAAGTTTTAAAGGATGAAAAGTAATGGTGAGTCAACCTTAGAAATGGGGAAAAACCCTTTTAAAGTAAACTTTTGAGAACATTTTTAGATTTACAGAATTACTGAGAAGATAGGCCTTCTCAGTATCAATTGAGATGTTCATGTGATTTCTTTCTGCAAGTCTCCTGATATGTTGAATTACATTAGTTGATTCTTGTATGTTGAACCAGCCTTGAGTCTATGGAATGAAGCCCTTCTGATCATGGTGTTTGATCTTTTTCATGTGTTGCTGAATTCTGGTTTGCCAGAATGTTTATTAGAGAAATTGGCCTATGGTTCTTTTTCTTTGAAGACTTCTTATCTGGTTTTGGTATCAGAATGATACTGGCTTCATAGAATGAGTTTGGAAGTATACTTACCTTTTCTATTTTATGAAATAACTTGAGGAGAATAGGTATTAATTCTTCTTTGAATATTTAATAGAAGTCAGTTGTGAACTCATCAGGACCTGTATTTTTCTTTGTTAGGAGGGTTTTGTTTTGGTTGTTTGTTTTTCTGTGGTATTGGGGGTTGAACCCAGGGCCTTGTTCCTGCATGCTTTGCAAGTGCTGGACCACTGAGCTGCGCCCCCAGCTCTTTTTTTTTTTTTTTTTTTTTTTTACCTTTTGAGACAGGGTCTCGCTAAGTTACGCAGACTGCCTCTGGTCTTGAACTTGCAATCCTCCTGCCTCCACCTCCGGACCTGTTGGGATTACAGGCCTGCACCACTGCGCCGGGCACTTGTTAGGAGGTTTTTTGTTACTATCTCTAGTTTGGTGGGTGTAATGGGTCTATTTAATTTGCTTGTGTCCTCTGGGCTTAGTTTTGGTAACTCATACATATTTTGGAATTTACCCATTTCTTCTATAATTTTGTTTTTTTGGGGGAGCACAATTTCTCAAAGTAGTCTCTGATGATCTTCTGAATTTCATTGGGATTATCATTACGTACCCTTTGTCATCTCTGATTTTTAAAATTTGGGCCTTTTCTCTCTTTCTTTTGGTCAGTCTAAGAGAGAGTCAATTTTGTTGACCTTTTCAAAGACCCAGCTCTTGGTTTTGTTAAATTTTTTTATTGTCCTTTTAGTTTCTAATTGATTAATTTCTGCCTCAATCTTGATAATTTCTTTCTGTGTACTCCTTTTGGAGTTGGATTGTTGTTGGCTTTCTAGTGCCTTGTGGTGTGTCATTAAATTTTTTAATTGGGCCTTCCCTAACTTATTGATGAAGGCACTCATGGCTATGAACTTCCCTCTTAGAACAGCATTTGCTGTATACCATAAGTTTTGGTAGGATGTGTTTCTATCCTCATTTAATTGAAGGAATTTTAAAATTTCCTCTTTGATTCCTTCAATGACCCATTGATCATTCAGAAGTATCTTATTTAACCTCCATATATTTGTAACATTTCTGTTTTTCATGCCTTCAAGTTCCAATTTTTTTTCCATTGTGATCTGATGAGGTACAGAGGATGATTTCAGTTTTTTAGGACATTTTTTTGTGAACTAAAATGTGACCTATTTTAGAAAAAGCTCCATGATGTGCTGAGAAAATATGTATTCTCCATCTGATAGGTGGAATATTCTATAGACATCTGTTAGATCCAGTGGGTCTATGGTGCTGTTTAAGTCCATTACTTCTCTGCTCATTTTTTGTTTTGATGACCTGTCTCCTGAAGAAAGTGGGGTATTGAAATCTCCCATAATTATTGTGTCTGGACTAATGTGTTCCTTTAGTGCTCAGATCACTTGTTTTATGAAGCTAGTTGCTCCTATATAGGGTGAATAAATATTGAGTATCATTATGAGTTCCTGGTTCCTTTTACTTATATGTACTGACTATCTTTGTCTCTTCTGGTTAGTTTGGGATTGAAGTCTAAATTGTCAGAAGTATTGAGTTCTTGGGTACCCTACATCCAGTTTTCCCAGTAATTAGTATGGCACATTTATTACAAATATAATGTATCAGTATACATTATTATTATTAACTGAGGCTTATACTTTATTCAGAGTTCCCAAGTTTTTCCATTATGTTCTTTTAAAAACTGTTCCAGCATCACATTTATCACTGTTGTTGGTAGGTGCCATGTAGTCCAATTCAGGTCCAATTCATAGCAACCCTACATGCAACAGAACAAAACACCCCCTGATTCTGTGCCAGATGCATGATCTTATTTATATTTAAGCCCATTTTTGCAGACACTGGGTGTATCTATCCACCCAGTTGAGAGTTTTCCTTTTTTTTCACTGATTTGCCACTCTCCCAAACATGATGACCTTCTCCAAGGATTGGTTCCTCCTGACTACATGTCCAAAATATGTAAGACACAGTCTAGCCATCCTTGCTTCCAAGGAGCACTGTGGTTGCACTTCTTCTAGGACACATCTGTTGGTTCTTTTGGTAGTCCATGGTATATTCAATATTACTCTCCATCACCATAATTCAAAAGCATAAATTCTTCTCCTGTCTCCCTTGTTCAATGTCCTACTTTCACAACCATGTGATGTGACTGAAAATACCATGGCACGAATCAGACACACCTTTGTCTTCAGTGTGACATCTTTACTTTTCAACTTTAAAGAGATCTTTTGCAACAGCTTTTTCCAATGCAATGTGTATTTTGATTTCTTGAGCGCTGCTTCCACAGGTGTTGATTATAGAACCAAGTAAAGCAAAATCGTGGCCAACCTCAATCTTTTCTCCATTTATCAGGAAGCTGCATAATAACCCAGTTGTAAGGATTTTTGTTTTGTTGATGTTGAGTCACAATCTATACTGAAGGCTTTGTTCTTTGATCTTCATCAGTAAATGTTTCAAATCCTCTTCACTTTCAGCAGAGTTGTGTCATCTGCATCCAGCATACCATTTCATTTAATAATGTTATCTCGTTTTATCTTTCTAGTTGTGACAATGTCTCATATTTGTCTTGATTTTGATGATTTTAATGGTTTTGAGGATTGGGTATTTTGTAACATGTCATCAAGTGGAATTTGAGGTTTTCTCATGATTATGCTGGGCTAGTATGTTTTTGAAATAAAGGGTACAGAAGTAAAGAGGCATTCCCATCACATGATATCAAGGGTAAGTACTATCAAATGACTTATCATTGTTGATGTTAACCTTGGTCACCTGAGTGGGTTAGTAGTTGTTAGGTTTTTCCACTGGTTTCAGCAGGGCCAGATTAAAATCTCTGGATACCCTAAAGCAGGGGTCCCCAACTCTTAGGCCATGAGCTGCACAGCAGGAGTTGAACAGCAGCCAATTGAAGAATCTTCATCTGTATTTACTGCCTCTCCTCATAGGCTCATGTCCCAAACCCACTCCACCAGCCCACCATTCATGGGAAAGTTATCTACTATAAAACAAGTTCCAAGTGCCTAAAAGGTTGGGGACTATTGCCGTAAAGCATTGATGAGCTATACAACACATACTCTTCTTTTTATATTAACTTAAAATATATGGATTACCAAATTTAAAAGTAAATTCTAGTTTTTCCAATGATTGCTACATTTTTATTACTGTGACTATTTTTTGAAGCTATGAAACAGTGTTAAAATATTTTTTTTCTTTCTCTCTCTCTCTTTTTTATTTTTTTATTTTTTATTTTTTGTGGTACTGGGGGTTGAACCCAGGGCTTCAGGCTTGCATGCTTTGCAAGTGGTGTACCACTGAGCTGCACCCCCAGCCCTTTGTTTATTTGTTTGTTTGTTTTACTTTTTGAGAGAGGGCCTTGCTAAATTATGCAGACTGGTTCTGGTCTTGAACTTGCAATCCTCCTGCCTCTGCCTCCTGATTTTTTTTCTTTTGTAGTGCTTAAGGCTTGAACCCCGGACCTAACACATACTTTGCAAGTGCTCTACCACTGGGCTATGCACCTAGCTCAGTTTTTATTTCTTTTATTTTGAGTCAATCTCTTACTAAGTTGCAGTCTGCCTCTGGCCTTAAACTCACAATCCTCCTGCCTCTGCCTCCTAAATCATTGGGATTACAGGCCTGTGTCACTATAGCCAGCCTTGAAAAAATAACTAGTTGTTCAGCTTTGTTGGGGTCCTATGCGTACACTTTATCTATCCCCAGGATAACCCAACATAGGCCCTCTGTGAGCAGTAGCTTACCCTTCATCCCATTCTGGACACATTTTTATCTTCTCTCCCAACCTTTTAGTCTGGAAAAGAACCTAGTAAATGTTTTCTTCTTTCCTCAAAATGCAAGGAGTCCAAATGCAGCAAAATGAATGTACTTCTCTCTATAAACATTTAGTTCTTAATGTATTAAGACAAAAGAAGATTTATGCTGGAAATAGGAAGAATAGCCGTGAAGCCTATATGATAATGAACCTTTACCCATAGGGACCATCTAACCTTTGGGAAGCTCTAAGCCCAAACCAAATGCATATATCACTGGTTTCCAAGCATTGCTACCTGGCAGATGAGGTGTGTTTGGGGTCCAGCAGTTTTCTGGAAAGTCTCCAAATTGTATTCCCATCTTCTAAATTTGGCCTTGTTCAGATGGAGCCTGGATATTAATTAATGTCAGCCCCTTGTTGAGTTTCTATTCTGTGTTAGAACTATGCTGAATCATACAAAAGTCAGAGTAAGTGAGCAACTAAAGTTGTGCGATTAGTACTTGTGGCATTGTGACTATCATCCTGAGCATCTGGTCCCAGCATTCATCCTGCTTCTTTGGTGTGGACTGTTGTAACTTACTAGATGCATATGGTTTTCTCACATTGGGTTTACATAAGATCCTTGTGCATGACCGACTATTCAGTTAAAAAATATTTTTAAAAATATTTATCTCCCTTGAAGTATTTTTTTAAATCTTAATGAGGATTTATACCAAAAGAACAGTTAACAAAAAGAAGAATAGTATTCAGTGGCTATTCTTCTAATATTAACTTTCAAGCAAGGCAACAGCACATGCCAAGGTTAGCAGCTTATAAGAGATTTAGTACTGCTTTAATTTAAGCATTCATTTAAACCCCACAAAAGAATGTATTAGAGGAGCTAATTCTTCTCCATTCTTGACTATTTTTTACAAGAAAGAAGAGTATGTAATATCCTAATAACAAATATCCACTTATCAGTTAGATAACAGCACATTCAAGACCATGAGAGGAGTAAGTCTACCCAAATCCACATATAGCATTATCCATATCAGAAATTGAAATAATCTCCTATTGAGTAGGAACTTTAAAGATACTATCCTTTAATGATAACAGCTAATTATCCCTAATTTATAAAACATTAAACAGAAAAACTCATTAGTATTTTATAATCAGAAATGTTAGTGAATATATCCAGTATTTGATAGAGGAGGGAGATGAAGCACTTAAGAATGTTGTTGTTAAGCAAAACTCATAGGGTTTTCAATAGCTGATTGTTTTGGGATTGCTTCAGGAGTAGAATGCCAGCTCCTTCTCCTGGCATGTAAGAATAGTATATTTGCAATTAAAAGTTTGCAATTTATAATATTAAAATATAGTATATATTAGTATATATGAGTTTTGGCTCAGTAAAAAAGTGTCAGTGGTTTTTATAAGTGCCATGGTCTCTATTAGTCACTTGATTATTATTTCAGTGACAAAAACCAAAGACTTTTTTCCCCATCTGTTAATTTAAGAAAAGTAGATAATTTATTTAAAATTATAGATCAACTTAAACTAGGTATAAAATCTCATCTTTGCCAGTTACTACAGTTTCCAGCTTTCTTTGCAGTATATGGGTGGTGTGTGAAGTTCTGTGACTATGTTATGGACAATGAAGGAGAGTTCCTGCTAGGAGGCTTCATGAAAAGATTTACTTTAGGGATAAAATGGCAGTTGTACCACTGCTATCCTGTCTTCCTCCTTTCCCCGCTCCTTTGAGCATACACACGATGCCTTGTGGTACAGCAGCCGTCTTCTGACATGAAACCACAAGCCACATGAAACAGCAGGATGAAAGGATCCACTTTCATATTATTATTATTGAACCTACCATAGTCTGCGAGTCTTCAGGTTTCCTACTGAATATTTTATCAAGTTTTAGTATACATATTTATTTAGTCACTTCACTACCTCTAAAATTAGGAATATTTTAATTGTTTAGAAATGATACCAGAGCATTCTTTTAATCTTTAAGAACTAAGGGAGGAAGTGAGGGAGGTGGTGAAGTGGACAGCTTTTGGGAGCATTCTGAAAAGTTGTCTACCTACTTTCAAGGGGCTGGGATTTAGCCCAGTTGGTAGAGTACCGCTCTGCACTCTCTGAGGTCCAGATTTTGATTCCCAGCACCGCAAAAATGGGAGAAGGACATGGAAATCCACTCCTGAGGCAATCCTGAAAAGTAATCAGCCATTGAAAACCCTATAACGATCGCTTAGAGGAGGACAGGACTTGACAGCATCTAACAACAACAACAACCTACTTTCAAATGGGGATGGCATGGGAATACTGGGTGCTGCAAACTAGGGAGAAGGACCTGGCAATCCACTCCTGAAACAATCTGCCATTGAAAACCCTATGAATAGCAGAGGAGCACTGACATAGTGCCAGGCATGGCACAGTGTCAGGGAGCATTTCCTTTTGTTGTACATAGGGTCGCTATGAATTGGACCTGATTCAATGGCACCTAACAACAACAACAAACTTATTTTCAAAGTTGGCTTCAGCATTTAGCATCATTGGTGTTTGTTTCAAAAGACTCAGTTAAGAAATGCTGCATTATTTATGCTTTTTTTTTTTTTTTGCCATGGAGACTAATATTCATGGAATACTCATGGGAAATTTTGAGTTAAGAATGATTCGGAAGCATAAGGGGGGAGTAAAGAGAAGGCAAATAAGAGCAAACTACACAATACAATTATATGAAAATGCCATTATGAAACCCATTGTCTTGTATGCTAATTAAAATAAAATAAAAATGATTCAGAAGAGTTGAACTCTGAATTTGAAAGAGTTTGGAGATAACCAGTTTACTTTTTAAAGCATACACAGAGGTAGTATGATATAGATTCATACTTGATGCCTTGCTACATAATAGAAAGTCTAAGAAATATGGGAACTTATTTTGTAGCTATGTGACAGTTTTTCCTTCTTTGTGAAAAGAAAATATGATTACTCTTATAGCTAATGGTATCTTAGTTTTGATGTAATGTGGTATATGACAGAAAGAATCCCCTGTTTGTTTAAGTCACTCCTAGCTAGAGCTAAAATAATTCCCACTGTAACACAAAGAAACTTCCAGCTCTTGCTCAATAAGCTGCACATGCAAATATATTGTATATTCTAATATACTATTTTCGAGATTCTATTTAGTGGCCTGAGTGCAAAAGTTTGATTTTAAATACCTGGATTGGCTTAAAATTATTATTTATTAATTTAAGATAAAAAATATTATACACACACATGCTCACACACATGGCTTTATATCATTCTTCTTTCTTCAGCTCATATTCTATTTACTTTATGAAGTTCAGAGTTCTGGAATTCAGCTCTGTTGGTTAATTTTATGTGTTGTCTGGGCTAAAGGAGGCCCAGATATCTGGTAAAACCCTACTTCTGGTTATATCTGCAAGGGTGTTTCTGGAGGGGATTTGAGTCAGTAAAATGAGTGAAGAAGATTGCCCTTAATAGAGTGAGTGGGCATCATTCAGTGTATCAAGACTCAAGGAGGCAGAGAAGAATGGATTTTCATTCTCTCTTTTGGTACTGGGATATCCATCTACTCCTGTCCTCAGACATCAGTCCTCTTGTCTTTAGGCCTTCATACTTGGACTATTACCCATACTGCTGCTCATCTGGGCTGGGATGTAGCTCAGTTGGTAGAGAACTGCTGGGCAGTCTCTGAGGTCCTGAGTTCTATTCCCAGCACTGCAAAACGGGAGAAGAACATAGCAATCCACTCTCTAGGCAATCCCGAAACAATCAGCCATTGAAAATCCTATGAGGTGTTCTCACTCTATGTGGGAGCTGGATCAAAAGTTAAAAGAAGGAAAAAATCCTATGCAGAGGTCAGAACATAATAAAAGGCTAAAGTTGTCTTAGCAGAGAAGGTACAATTTGGGGAGTGCAAAAGAAGGAGGGAGGGATCTAGCAAAAGGAAGAAATCCTGGGAGAGGAGAGGGGGGAGAGGAGGAACTAGGAGGAGTGAGGAATGGGAGAGGGGGCAACTTCAGGGTGAACAGCCCAACTTTAATAGTTCTAGAAATAAATATAATTATACCAATAATACCAAAGAATGGTAATAACATGGATGGGCTAGAAAATTCAGGTAATAGTACTGACAATGTAAAAATATAGTTCCTACAGAAAAAGTTTCTTAAACATAGTTGGGATCTAAGAATATATAGAAAAATATTATCACAAAAAGACATGCAAATGGAAGAGAGGTCATTGGTGGGGGGGGTGGGAGGAGGAAGTGCACAAGAGGGTAAGGGGGAATTTATCTGTGCAATGTACAACAAAATGCAAATATGGAAATGTCGCAATGAAATGCATGTCAGAATGAAACACGTTATGTTGTACATCAAAAATTTCCAATAAAAAATGAGTGGATAAAGAAACTATGTTATATATGCACAAAGGAACACTATATAGTCCTTTAAAAGGAGGAGATTCTGTCATTCCCAACAATATTGTAGTAACTGAATGACATTATGCTAAGTGAAATAAGCCAGGGACATAAAGACAAATTAAAAAAAAATAAAGAAAACCCTGTGACGGTCATGATGAGTTGGACACAACTCAATGATACTTAACAACAACAACTGCTCACCTACCCTCTAGTCTGGATCTTTGAACATAGTCTGGGAAATACACTGTTGGCTCCTGTGGCTCTCAGGCCTTTGGGCTGGGATTGGAACTATAGCACTAGCTTCCTATGGCCTCCAGTTTACAAATGGGAGATTATGCTAAGTGAGGTGGCTCAAGTCTGTAATCTCAGGGACTAGGGAGGTAGAGGCAGGAGCATCTCAAGTTCGAGGCCAGAGGCAGCCTGTATAATTTTGTGAGACCCTGTCTCAAAATAAAAAATAAAAAATAGGCTGGGGTTAAATCTCAGTGGTAGAGCATTTGCAAAGCAGATGTGAGGTCATGGGTTCAACCACCAAGTCAAAAAACAGAAAACACAGAAAACACCAAACTGGGAATTATGGAGACTTCTTAGCTTCCATAAACACTTGAGTCAATCCTTCAAAATAAATTTCTTTATCTATCTATCTATCTATCTATCTATCTATCTATCTATCCTATTCATTCAGTTTTTGTGGAGAATCCTAGCTAAAATAAGCTCCCAACTTGATTTTATGATTTGAGTGAATCAGTCCTACCAGAATGAGTGCTAGATATTTTTACTAGAAATATACTTCTTGGTATGCTAAATACTATTTCCAGAAGAATTTAGTAACTATTCATCTTATAAAAGCATTTCTTACTCATGGAGATTTATTGTCATTGTTGCTTATTTTATGATTATTACTCTTATTCTTTACTACCATTCTCTATGATTAGTGTTATTCTTTACTGTTTGTAATCAGTCCTATCAGAGTGAGTTCAGATATTCCTAACAGACAATACTTCTGAGTCTGCTAAGTAACATGCTTCTAGGAGAATTCACTAATGCTTCATCTTGCACAAAAAGTTCTACTCAAGGAGCTTTGCAAGGATTCTTATGTTGTTTATTTTGTGGTTGTTATTACTCTTTATTATTTTGTATTGATTTCTCTTTTCTTAAAGGTTTAAATCCAGTGGTGTCTGCACATCATTACATTTAGGAAAGGGAAGAAGCAGGTATTAAGTCCCTAAAATGTATCATTTATTGTGTAGGTTTCTGTCATAATAGACTTATGCTATCTTCTAAATGGCATCTGGAGTAGATAGGGCCATAAAACCCATGTTATACCTGAGGACACTAAGGTGGAGGGAGACTTAGTACAGTGTCCAAACTCATAAGACATTTTGGCCCACATTAGCCACACTCCAGAGCCTAGGCGATTTCCAAATCATGTTCCTTCCTGAAAAACAAGGGACTATTCACAATAAGTATTGAAATGTGTCTGGTGGATCAGTCATTGTGCTGACAATTTTCCTGCCTTCAAACTGTCCAGAGTCTCATGAGAACTGAGGTGGTGCACAGTACCATCAAGCTACCCTGGCTGAGGGAGCCCCCTATTGTATGCCAGAACAACTGATCTTTAAAACAGGCTATGACAGCCTCTTAGCACAGAAGGTGGCTGTGAATACAGAGCACTGACCTTGAAGTCAAGAGCTTTTGAGTTTACATCTTCATTATTTACTTATTGTTTCACTTTGTGTGACTTATTAAGCTCACCTAGTCTCTTTGTTCATCAGCAAAATGTAATAATAATTGAAATAATTCCCTAACTCCCAAAGATTGTTGTGAGAATTAAATAAGATAGTACTTATAAAGTGGTCCAATGCTGTCTGGCACTTAGTAGAGCCACTAGACAGTTCTGCAGGAACCAACAAGGCCAGTGCAATAATGGGCCATCTCAAGACGAGGCATGTGCATTGGTGAGCACTGGAGTGGAAAAGCAGGAGTGTCTCCTGTGGACATACTTCTTTCATCTCTAAACATAATGCTGAAATGTTCAAGGAGGTCTTGTCTGTGAGCACTGTGAATTAAACAGTGACCATATTTTAAATTACTGACAACTGCTAAAATGCTTACATAATCAGCCTTGATTTTCAAAGATGATTGGATACCACTAACAAGATTGTGCCGGTGTCTAAAAAGTGCTTTGTAGTTTGTCTGGAGAAGAGCTGTGGTCTCTGTGTACAGGGCTCACCATAATTTGAATGCCTATGCTCTGCCTCATGAACTATAAAATAAACCAATTCATCCTGCTGTTCCTGATGAAACATTCAAAAGGGCACTGCAAATTAAGTCAATAAATCCACCTTTCCCAACTGAACATCTATATCTCCCTAGATATCACTAGCTATCTCGTGTCACAGTCTCTCTGTCTTTCTCTTTTGTGGTTTCTAAATACCTAGAGAGCTGTACCTTTATTGAAATCCTCCAATTCCCTATTTTTAGATCCAGAAAAGCAATATTGCATCTGTAAGCCAGGTTCTTGTTTTCTACTATGTTATTTTATTGTTTCACATATTGTTCTAGAAGACCTCTTTGTCTTCTCAGCCTCCATAAATATTAAATGTTGTTTTTATATCTATACAGAGAAATGTATAAAAATTCTTAAGTGCTTCTTTTCTGATCTCCATTTTATAGCCTGCAGCATTTCTCGGCTGCAAGCTCTCTTCCTCTCTACTTTTAATTGTCATTAGGCATCTGCTGGCTGAGAATGTAGTGTTTTGTTTATGGCCTGGTATGGGATGATTTGATGTGCAACAGTTTCATTGCTGCAGAACTTAGGGAGTGGTGAGAAATTAGACAATTGCCTTTTTATCCCCAAACACACATCAGAAAGTCACCACTGCAGAGATAATAGCTGACCTCACAATACTCCACTAATATCCTTCCTAGAACATAAACTATAAAAAATGAAAACCCCAAAACTCTCATGAAAAATGTCCTCAATTTACTACTAGCTGGGATCTCTGCTGCAGTTCTGTTATTAACTGCTCCACTAAAGCCAACAGATGGAGGAGAAGGTTGATCAGGGCTGTCTTATTATTGCATCTCTTCGTGCTAGTCAGCTGGCTGGTACTGAAATTGAAGGAAGGTAGGTCAGATATCAAAACTTAGGGAAAAGCACTAAAGCATCAGAATACTTTAACTCCCTTCTCTCTATACTATCACAGTCCTACAACTGGGTTATTTCATAGTACATGTCTATTTGTCTTGTACTTTTGTGAGAATTACTAAAACTCCAGCTCACTGACCAACCAACACAAGAATTTTTCTCAGTGATCCTCTATAATGATTTCTAAAGGTTAAACTAGTTTGTCCAATTCCTGAGGTCAGGTAGGAAGCCCCTGATTTCTAATAATGAAGACACTTTTCACTTTTCAAGAACTGGCCTTGAAGACTTGGGTGATTCCCAGAATACCCTTCCTTTGACTGTAAGGATGAGTGACAGGAAACTCTCATTAATCCCGATGTGGGGTTAACAGAGATCATTGAAATTCTCAGACAATCCTCAAGCTGGGTTAGGATTTGCTCAGTTGGCAAAGCACCATTCTGCAGTCTCTGAGGTCCCAAGTTCGATTCCCGGCACAGCAAAAATGGGAGAAGGACTCAGCAATCCACTTCCGAGGCAATCCTGAAACAATCAGCCATTGAAAAATTGATAAGGGTCCCTAAGAGTCAGACATGACTCAATGGCACCTAACCTAACCACAACAATAACAATCCCCAAATGACCATTTTGCTACTGATTTTAGCCTTTTGACTTAACAGATCTTCACTAGAACTGCTAACAACAATTCTTTGATAAGAGCTTCAAGAGGGCTAGTATCTATCTGAGAAGTGTTGACTTGTGAGATGAGCCAGGTACTGGGTAGTAGAAAGATGATACACAAGCAAAAATGGATTGAATTCTCATTCTTGCATGATAAATGGGTTTTATAGTTTTGAGTTCTTCACATTCCATCCTTTCATTATCAGTAGAGCAGCCCAGTTGAAACTATATGACAGTTTTATCATTTATTTGTAAATCATAACCAGATAAGAACCTCTTTTTATAGAACTTAAAAATGATACTAGAAGCAGAAACTGACATGCTGAGAAATTAATGGGGCTTTCCAGAAGTCATTTTAGTAAGTTCTTACAGAAGAATAAAATTTCCAATTCTAGAAAAGCTATCTGTTTTATAAATCTTTATCATAATGCTTCTCTAAATCTTGAGGCTTAAGACTAGCTGTTCTTTCTCATTAATTGAATAGGCTTTTTCTTGTGCCCTGGAGAGTTTTATTTTCTTTCCTACCTAGATAGAAATAAGGAAAACTGGAGAGAAGTACATAGTGATGAAGGGCTTGGGGTTAAGGTTGGGAATCCTATGTCTTTGCCTGGAATCTTCAGAAAGACCTTAGCAAAGTAGAAAATGTGAAAAAAACAAAGTGAAGAAATGGGAAAGGGATTGTTAAAGGAGAAATTCTTTTATATTTATGCTGATCCCATGGTGATCTTCTATAGCTCCTGCCAAAACGGGAAGGGAATTATTATAGACTTTGTATAGTCAACACTGGCCTGGGAATCAAAATGCCTGCTGCTAAAGAGTCTAGCCCAAGGCATATTGTCTTTCTCCTTCCATCCATTTTAAAAATGAATAGAGTAAGCCATAAGTGTGACACTATTTTTTGTTCTAACACTTGATGATATTTGATGATCTGTGATATAATGGAAATAATACAACATTTTGGAACATAAACTAACTTCCAGTTATATGTAGTATGACCTTGGTCAGGTGGGATATCTTAAGTTTCTTATTCATAAATCGAAAAGAATAAGGAGAGCGCTGCTCTGCAGTCCCTGAGGTCCCGAGTTCAATTCCCAGCACCGCAAAAATGGGAGAAGGACATGGCAATCCACTCCCAAGGCAATCCCGAAACAGTCAGCCATTGAAAACCCTATGAGGTCGCTGAGTTGGATACGACTCCATGGCACCTAACAACAACAAAACTTAGCTAGAAAGGCAATTATGAAAATGAGACATATCAGTGCTTTGAATAGTACTCAGAATGTAGATGATTTTAATTTTTTAAAAAATCATTTTATTCAATGATATGACCTAGTCCTAAATAGCTCTATATTGCAAGTTGAGGTGGTAGATTGACTTTTATCCCTGTTGACAAGTATGGAGTCTATGTTACTACCGAAGAGTGAAAATGAATCAAAGTTCCTAGCTCTACCTAGGACCTCTTGGAAACACTATGGGAACTTAGAATCCTATTGCACAGTCACTCTTCCATCCAATCCCTGTGGCTCTGAGAACTTTCCTTACACCTCTCAGCTCCTTTGGGAAACTCTTCTGGAGAAGGAAAATGTGGTAAAACATATTGGGCTTCACTTACATCTGGGAAATACAAAGCTGTGTCAGCTTAGAAGGATTTAAGAGCAAACTCTTTGAAGATTTTTCTGACATTCTTGTGTTGAGAATTGAGCAGGACACTGAGGGATAGAAAATAGGCAAAGGATTGGTAGACATGCACTTGAGCTACCCTCTGATGTTTTCAGGCAACTTGAGAATCTGACAGAACAAGGGCTAGATGTTGGGAGAGAAAAAAGAATCCAACTTTTCTTAGATGATTTCCATCAGCAACAAACTTCTCATTTATAAGAAAATGGATCATTTTACAGCTTGAATATTTTATCTAGAGAAATATAATTTTTAGAAATCTCTTATACCCGTAAGAACCAAAGGCTATTATTCTGCAGCTATAGAATTGATAATGCATTCACATTCTCCCCAGAGCAAGGGATTGTTTGATTGTTAATACTGAACTTGGACTGAAATTCTGTCCTCTAGAGGTCACCAATGCATCACACTTAAAGGCTATGGAAGCACCCACATGGTAAAGAGAGTCAAATGTCCAGCTTATAGTTGAAAGACAAAACACAGGAAAATAACCTATCCTAATGGCTGCTCTCCAGCCAGTCTCTTCAGGAGCAGAGACTCTGATTTTGAATAAAGCATTTTTAAGTGGATTTTTCTTGATTTATCTTTGCTTCACTCTCTACTGATCTAGCAGGAGGAAAGTCTTGTTTATATGCTTCTTAACAGATAGTTCACTTGTGGGAATCAGAGAAGAAATTTTTCCTTCTAGGAGAAAAATTGATCTAGAAATAGGCTATTAGTGCCACAGTTAAGTAAGTGTTACTCTCACTGATGCCCTGGTAATGGCAGAAGGTCCCCTACCTGCCTCTTTAGCACAGTGTCCTCAAAGGACACAGACGCTCTACAGCTGGAAGCAAGAAACATGGTGGCCCATTATTATGTAATTTTTGAATTGCCTTCTGTGTACTTATCTGGAGTACTTAGATCTCCTCAGACAAATCAGAAGCTGCATATAAAGAGACTACTTTGGTAGTCAAAACACAAGAATTACTAGTCAAGAGTTATGGAATTGGCAATCTGGAAATCCCAATGGGACTTTTCTTCTGTGGCTTGCCTTATTCCTTATTCTAATAATTTTGACCTGGGCAAAGCTAATCCTTACCCTTTCAACAGTTCTGGAGAGCTAAAAAAAAATCACAAGCAGATTAGAATCCTGTGTGAATTAGATTCATGGTTGAGAACTGGTTTGGGGAAAAATTATAGAACCACTGTACATGTCATAAATCTGTGCAATGCAATAATATATATTTTATCATCATTATAATTTAACTTATTTATCACAGTTGTCTTCATTGCTGGTAACTGAAGCATTATCAGTGCTCTCCTTTACTTCACTATCATATTTATTCATTCACCCTGTGAACAAAGGGTAGTTGAAAGAAAGGAGCAGATAAGAATTGAGAAATGTCTTTTTTCCTTTTAAATAACCACAAAAACCTGAGTGCAGATTAGATTAAAAAATGTGCAGTAATTGTCTTCCTTGGAAAGAAATCGTTTTTGAGAACAACATATGCTGGCAGTGGAATTGGACAGGGAGAGTAAGTCACATGCAGTGGGGAGTTCAGGGCATGTTGTGGCATAACCCATTGCCATTAGCCTCACTGCTCTAGGCGTGACCTGGGAGTTACCACCAGCCTTTCACAGCATTGTTCCTGCTGCTCTGGTTGCTCTCCAAGGAGAGGAATTCTTACATCACAGCTTTCCCAGGGTCCAGACCCTTGCCAGTAGCTGAACCATCAGGAAATGGCCTCTCCCCTCTTCCTTCCCACATGCTTTCTGAGCCCTCCCCAGCCCAAGGTGTGGTTGATCCTCAGATCTGCTGGGCTTGATTGACAAGAAAATAAACCTTCCAATAGATAAGAAAGATCACAGTAGTGCAGGAAATCTATTCCTTCTGCATGAAGATTGCCTCTCTATCTCTTTCTTTCTCTCTCTCTCCCTCTCTGTCTCTCTCTTTCTCCCTCTCCCTCTCTCTCCATCTATCTACCTACTAACCTCATAGTTTCTTATCATTTCTTTAGAATATGTGGGACAGTCTTCAAACAATGAATTTTGCTTGGGTAAATATTTTTTTAATGGTTAATTGACAATGAAGTAAATAAAAAAAAAAAAGTCCTAGAGAGTGGTGGTCTTCCTCATGGTCCTTAGATATTTTTCTTTAGCACTACAAAAAAGTAGAGGAAAGTTTTCATTTTTGAACTATTTTGTTTAGCTTAGAGCTCCTTTAAAATCTGCTAGTCCTGCAGAGATCTGAGAGTTCAGAAAGGGATGATGCTTGTCATTTACTCGTGAAAATCCTTTTACACGATGCTCTCCTAGGGGAAATGGCAAAATGTTGCACAATACTTTAGTTCAGTCAGGTTGTAATTTAAGTCCCTGACCTTTGTACATTGGGTAGAAGGAGGACTCTTCTGGGACTGCTGTTTAATCTTAGTTGCCAATTGTATGGCAATAAGCAAGTCTCCCTAAACCTGTTTTCTTATTGTAAAATAAAAGGATTGGGTATAATCTTCTCTGAGGTCCATTTTGAAAATTTGAAGTTAACATCAACTCTGAGAAATTAAGGTTGTTTAATCAAGGTCCAATTGCATATTACCGGGTATATTAGCCTCTTAAGGTTGCTGTAACAATGTTCTGAAAACTGACTGGCTTAAAATAAGAGAAATTTATTATCCTACAATTCTAGTGGCTGCAGGCATACCACTGCAGCCTCTGATCCTGTCAGATCTCAGAAGCTAAGCAGGATCGGGGCTGATTAGTACTTGGATGGGAGATGGCCAGGTGCTGTAGGCTTGGGAGAAAGATCTGGCAACCCACTCCCCCAAAATAATCAGCCATTGAAAACCCTATGTATAGCAGAGAAACATGACAATACTGTTTTGTTTGTTGTACATAAGGTCACTATGAGTGGGACACCAACTTAACAGCACCTAACAACAACAACAGTTCTAGAGGCCAAAAGTATGAAATGAAGGTGTCAGGAGGGCTAAAGTCTCTGACAGCTCCAGAGGAGAATCCTTGCTGGTCTTTTTTACCCCTGGCAATCTCTGGAATCCCTTGGTTTGTACACAGGTCACTCTGGTCATATTACTGTCTTCTCCTTTGTGTCTTTACATTATCTTCCTTTTCTATGTCCTATCTCTATGTCTGATTTTCCACTTTTTATAACTTGATTATTGTTGTTATGTGCCATCAAGTCAGGTCCCACTTACAGTGACCCTCACAGGGTTTTCAATGGCTGATTGTTTTGGGATTGGTTCAGGAATGGATTGCCATGTCCTTTTCCCATTAACTTGATAGGGCCTATTTAATGACCTCATTTTAACTTGATTGCTTCTGTAAAAAAAAAAAACAACACCAAAAAACACAAAAACACATATTCTCAAATAAAGTCACATTTTTAGGTATTGGGGAATAGGACTTTATATCTTTTGGGAGACTATAATTCAAATCCTCACAGTAAGCAACTAGTGAATGTCTCTGTACTAATTATACTCTCTTTCATCTCTGGGTGCATTTTTCGTATTTCTGAGTCCTGGAAGGCAGGTCTACCTGGATCACCCCAGGAAACTCCTTTGTTCTCTGGCTTTTAGCTGGGTTCAGCAATGTTAGGGGCAAGAAATATGATGGAAGAGGAGAATGGGGTTGGGTGGGGGGGGGGCATTATCCCCTGAGGGATTCTTCCTGTAAGGTGATGTCACTACTGCCTGGCTCTGTCCTGTAAGGAAAACCTATTTATATAGATTTCTTTGCCTCTGGGGACCCTTGAGATTATCTTCAAATCTTTAGGTTTAAGGCCAACAATTCTTTCCTTCCTTTTATTCCATTTTGGTTTCCCTATAGTGTACCCATGCCTACAGCCACAGCCCTGTGGCATCTGATCCCATCAGATCTTGGAAGCTAAGCAGGGTTGGGCCTGGTTAATATTAGGATGGGAGACCGCCTGGGAACATCAGGTGCTGTAGGCTTGGGAGATGGACCCAGCAACCCACTCCCCCCAAAAAATCAATCCACTATTGAAAGCCCTATGAATAGCAGAGAAGCACTTGGCAATAGTGTTTCGCCTATTGTATGCAGGGTCACTATGAGTCAGATACTGACTGGACGGCACCTAACAATAACAGCATAGTGTACCTGCACTTTTAAAATGTTCTCTTTGTTGAGTTATCTTCGCATTATTCACTTTGAATGGATCATCTTTTCTCTACAAGGAGCCTGACCCTCCATTCTTAATGAATTATTTTTCTAGAGTTCAAAATATTCATTTGACCCAGAAGATTCCAGGCAGGGGGAAGTCATCTTGCAAATTGGTTGAAATCTGGCGGGACTTGGGTAATTCTTAGTCCAGGAAATATTTAAACATCCAGAACTTTTACAAAACCACACTGTCTGGAGGTACCTCAAAAAACTAAAAATAGAACTACCATATGACCCAGCTATAACACTATTGGGAATTTACCCAAAGGGAGATGAGTCATCATACCATAGAGACACCTGCATCTCCATGTTCAATGCAGCACTTTTCACAATAGCAAAGATATGGAATCAACCAAAGTGCCCTTCAACAGAAGAATGGATAAAAAAACTAT
>VMDO01014702.1:0-53692 GCA_007922755.1 Pedetes capensis | reverse complement strand
TATTTTGAGTCAGGTCTTGCTAAGGTATACAGGCTGCCTCTGGCCTTGAACTCAGGATCCTCCTGTCTCCCCTTCCTGAGTAACTGGGATTACAGGCATGGGCCACTGTGTGTCAGTGCTCAGCTAAAGTATTGGTCCTTAAGTGCTTGAGATGTGCCTAGCAAAGTGCAAGTACTGGGGATATAAAAAGAGGAGAGAAGTTAGTGTGCCTTTTTACATTTGTTGGAGATTGTTTCCTGCCAAAATGGTTTTTTTTGTTTTTTTGCTAATCTGAAATGCTATTGGGAAAAAAAAGTTTCCAGTAATTCCCTATAAATGAATATTTTACCCTTTGATATGGAACTGTCTTCTTTGAAATTAGTGATATTTTTTGGTATACTTTTGGGTGTTTTTTTTATACCTGGGGCCTTGCACATGCTGGGCAACTGTTCTACCATGGAACTCCATCCCCAACCCCATGTTTCTTTTTTATTTAGAGATAGCATCTTGCTAAGTTGCACAGACTGCCTCTGGCCTTGAACTCTCAATCATCCTTCCTCTGTCTTCCAACTCACTGGGGTTACAGGCGTGCACCATGACACCTGGGCATTTGGGCTTTTTTCTTCTCCTAATCCCTAATGCAAGTTTTTAAGCCTCCATTGGAAACCTAGCAAGATGATGCCCCATAGCAGGCCCTGCCCAGGCATGGCCTTCGCTTTCTGGAAATTTTAAATTCTACAACATGTGTGTCTATCATGGTACTTAATACTTCCCCAAAATATGAATTCTCTGTTACATTTTGAGATCTCATGTAGTCTCACCGTAGTCACGTGGCCATCTGAATCTTTCAGTCCTTTCGTCTAATGATTTCTATTCCTTGCCCCTGTGTAGCTCCAATATTTTCTCATTCTTATAAGGGGGCACATTTTATAAGGGGACACAATTCAGATACAAAAATAATATCCATGGATCATATGAATAGTAAAATATTCCAAATTCAACAATCTTTGAGAGGTTTCTAAGTAGAGAAGGTCATAATTTCTGAATCCTGACTGTAATATTTTCTATTTTATATACTTGTTTTACTGTTGAATCTTAAAAATAATTCCATTTTCTTTTGGATGCCTTAGCCCCAGGCAGAGGCAAAGGTGAATGGTACCACTGTGTCCTCTCCTTCTACCTCTTTACAGAGGTCAGACAGCAGTCAGCCTATGCTTCTCCGAGTGGTTGGCAGTCAAACTTCAGAATCTATGGGTAAGTGACTTAACTACTCCCAGATTTTCTCGTTTAACATATGGTAAAGGTGAAATATTTACTAGTGGTTCACATCATTAGCTAAATTATACTATTTCTGGACAGGATACTGTCTTAAGTGCTTTAGGGGATTCAATGATCCTAGCCCTCAAAGGGCCAGCTTTAGGACAAAGTAGAGTGGTATTCCAACTCCATTCATTTTGGAGACCAGAGAAGGCTTTACGGCCAATTGACATTTGTGAGGGGTTCCAAAAGATGGAGTAGGGACCAACATACCCCGAAGTAGGAATTGACAGTGTAGAGATGAGGAGCTTGTGCCAAGGGTGGGCAATAGCCAGTAGTCCAGTTAAGTAGAAAGATAGGGTCCAAGCAGAACGTAGAGGGAAATAAGACAGCAGAGGAAGATTGGTGTCACGTTATAAGGACGTGAATATTAGGCAAAGGTGTTTGACTCATTTTGATGTGTTAAGGAGCCACTGAAAATTACATCCCATGTGAAAAAATATATAAATAGAAATCTCTTAAAAGATATATTTTGGTATCGGTATCTGGCCCAAAGCAAAACTTTAATAGGTAGGAAAAGCAGTTATAGTTGTTGTTGTTGTTAGGTGCCGTCGAGTCGGTATCCGACTCATAGCAACCCTCATAGAGTTTTCAGTGGCTGACTGTTTTGGGATTGCCTTGGGAGTGGGTTGCCACATCCTTCTCCCATTTTTGCAGTGCTGGGAATTGAACTCTGGACCTCAGAGACTGCAGCGCAGCGCTCTACCAACCAAGCTAAATCCCAGCCCCAAAGCAGTTATAAGACAGTGGTAAAAGCCAAGATATGTGAGCTCTGAGACCCTGCATTTAAGAGATGAGAGAGAAGACTGTGAGACTATTCCATGCAAATAGATTTCCCAAGTTCTGGGGAGTGAGTGCAAACTAGGAGGGAAGAAAATGAGGGGAGAGGGTTTACTTGGCAGAAGATAATGAAATTTTTGATTGTGTGGATAATGTGCTTGAGAAACTGGCAGGTCTTCTTGGCCGTATGTGGGAAGAAGTTAAAATACAGGTCTATACCTGATGTAAAAGTATAGTCTGGGGAGATTTGAAAGTGAGCTCTGGTAGAATTGCTAAAAGGTATAAGATGAGAACTATTTAACAAAGGCGCTTGAATACAATTCCTTGGGGACAGCTTCTAATTGAGTAATGGGGTGGGGGAGGACTGAGGAGTAGGAATAGGTTCAGAGGATGTGGTGGAAAGGTCAAATGCTAAATAGAGCTTAATAGAAATGACAATATATTACAGCCCCTTGGATCACTGTAAATGCATTGGCCACTTTGGAGAAAGCATTTTGAGAGATGGGAAGTTGGAAAACTTCTGTCCTTTCAATGGAATAAAAGACCAGGTCACCTTAAAAACAAGTGAGAATAAAGGAAAGCAAAGACATTCATGGAACATTACCAAGTACCAATGAGGGCTTAGGTAAAAGTTAAATGAATTTGTTGAGGACATGTTCAGTGTAGTCTGGTGGCATTCCTCAGCAAGGTTCTCTACCTAGAACTGGGTTCCAAGAAAGCTGCAGTTATTGAGGTATACATGATAAAAGAAGGTCAAAATGAACAAGACATTTTACAGTAGCCATGAATGGCTATGCTAAGATAGGTGATAGTGTTTTTAAAAGCCCACATATAGTTGGCCCATTCCCTCCATTTATCTTCTCTTAAAGACAACTAGGGGCTGAGGTTTAACTCAGTTGGTAGAGCACTCCTCCGCACACTCTGAGACCCTGGGTTTGATCCTGTTGTTGTTGTTAGGTGTCATCGAGTCGGTATCCGACTCATAGCGACCCTCTGTACAACGGGGGAAACACTATTGTCAGTGCTTCTCTGCTGTTCATAGGGTTTTCAATGGGAGATTGATTTTTGGAAGGGGGTTGCCAGGTCCTTCTCCCAAGGCTATAGCATCTGGAGTTCCTAGGCGGTCTCCCATCCAGGTCCTAACCATGCCCAACCCCGCTTAGCTTCTGAGATCTGACATGATGGGATGCCACAGGGCTACGGCTGCAGGCAGGGTTTGATCCTAGCACTGTAAAAATGGGAGAAGGACCTGATAGCCTACTCCTGAAACAATCTGCCATTGAAAACCATATCAATAGCACAGAAGCACTGACATAGTGCCAGGCATGGCACAATGTCAGGGAGTGTTTCATTCTTTTGTACATAGGGTCTCTATGAGTCGAACCCAACTTGATAGCACCTAACAACAACAACAACAAAGCCTAGTAAGCATGAGTCAGCCCCATGACCATATCCTTCCTTTTCACTGTACCTTCAACTGGTTATATTTGACTCTCTATTACCTGTACAGGTGGCGTGCACCTGTACTCCCAGCTACTTTGGAGGCTAAGGCAGGAGAATTACTTGAGCCCAGGAATTTGAGACCAGCCTGAGCAACATAGTGAGACCCCCCCTTCTCCAAAAACCAAACAAAATCAGTGCTACCTCACAGAAAATAAGAGACCTGTGGCTCCTTGATTAATTACACTTAAAGCTCTCTTGCCTGGTATGATGGAGTGTTCAGAAATGCATTTCATACTAGAGATTGTCCATGAGGCAGAATACAGAGAAGCAAAGTGCCTAACCCAAATTGATAGGACAGAAAGGGAAAGGTCAAAGGTATGAATTTGTTTTATGATGAAGATCAGGAGACCATGGTCAGGAAAGTATGAAAGTTAGACATTACGGAACTAAAATGCTCTCACGCTGTTCCTACATTTAAGATGTAGCTTCCCAGTGAACTACTAAAGGTGGTACATGATTTCAGTAGGGGATTAATAAAGCCAGGCTGGTGGGGCTCATAATCTGGGTGGTGATGATGCTGGTAGACCAGGATGGGAAAGATGATGAGGGAGGGTGGATGAGGCCTCTGAGGAGGCAAGCATTTCTGAGGAGGGAGAAGGTGGTTGAAGTGAATCCGGAGCATTGACAAGGAGCACATCCTCCTCTGGGTTACTTAAAACCTTGTAGGAAAGTCCAGTTTCACTTGTTTTGAGAAGAGGATATGTTTGAGGTCATTTTCCTGACTTTACTATACCTCAGTGATTCAGAGCAATCTCTGTGTCACATTCTCTATCTCCACATGAGATCTGAATGCAACAAATGGACTGTTGGGACTGTAAATGATAGCACAGAGCACGAAAAAATATCGCATGCCTTTGGAAAGTCTATAAATTCTGAAAACAACTGAACTTTAGTACTTCTGTTGTTATTTCCTCCTTTAGGGTTTTCCCTTTTTTTGAAGTAAAGCCTGTGAAATTAAGTTGCATATTTTAGCAGAGAGATTCAGAGCCCTTGGTGCTTAGAAGCATTAATTATTTAGGCTGTCAACACTGGTGAAGAGGGAGCATGCTGTTAAAGCACCCAAATTAAAGTACACATCAGACTTTGGTCCTGATGATTTGTGGAACCAAGAAGATTGTGGCAGAACTGAATACAAGGACATATGGCTGAGTTAGGCTAAGAGTAACTTGCCTAAATAAAATGGATAGGCTATGTTGTTAAGTTTCTTCTCTGAAAGAAAAGACTGAAAGGGGATTTTTTTCCTGAACTACATAAACCAAGTTCATTTAAAAAGGAAAAAAAGGACTATGTTATTGAAAGATGCTCACAGGTGTTTAAATAACTACAGTATGCATCCTTGTGCTTTGAAGGTTTCCGATATGATAAGGCTGGGGCTTGCTGAGCCATATTCTGGATAAAACGTGGAATTTTTTAAGTATAAAATCCCAATGATTTTCTTCTAAGTAAAATATGAGAGAAGTCATACTATGTGATCTATCTAAAGAGTTGGATTTGACTCTCTTTACCCACAGGTTCCATATCATGGATTCAACCAACCACAATTAGAAATTGTTTGGTGGGGAGGATTCATTTGTATTTAACATAAACAGTTTTTTCTTATTTTTTTTTTTTATTTTTTGTGGTACTGTGAGTTGAACCCAGAGCCTCACACTTCCATGCTCTGCAAGTGCTGGACCACTGAGCTACATCCTCAGCCCATTTTTTTTTTTTTTACTTTTTGAGACAGAGTCTCACCAAATTACACAGACTGCCTCTGGTCTCAAACTTGCAACCCTCCTGCCTCTGCCACCCGAGCCACTGGGATTACAGGCATGTGGCACCGTGCCCGGCTAACACTTTTTTTTTCTAAACATTATTCCCTAAACAATACTGCATAACAGCTATTTGCATTATACTAGGTATTACAAGTAATCTAGAGGCAACTTTTCTGTAGCCATTGTACCCTGGCATCCAATCCCATCTGATCTTGAAAGCTAAGCAGGTCTGGTTAGTCCTTGGATGAGAGAATGACTGGAAATACCAGGTGATGCAGGCTATGGAGAAGGACCTAGCAACCACTCCAAAAACCATCAGCCATTGAAAACCCTATATAGGATCGCTATGAGGCGAACCCAACTCGATGGCATCTAACAACAACAAGAGATGATTTAAAGTATACAAGAGGAGATATGTAGGTTTTATGTAAATACAGAGGGTGCCAAAAATGTATGTACATCATGGGATGAAACTTTGCTTTTTGAAAACTTTCCATTTTCCTGTTTTAAGGGCATATGGCACTGGCATTCATTTGATTAATGCTATCTTTTCAATGAACATCATACTACACATTATTACTGTAATTCAATTGAACTTTGAAAATTAAGACATAGATAACATGTCTTAATTAAATGTTTATACATTTTTGGCAGCCCTGATATTGTACCATTTTAATAAGGGATTTGAGCATCCATGGATTTTGGTGTATGCAAAGGTCCTGGAACCAATTCCCCATGATATGGTGGGATGACTCTATTTCCTCAAACCCTGAAATACATATCACTGGGAAGTCTCTGTGTATTATATTTATTCTGTACAACTCTTAGTGGGACAGTGTGCTAATGAAGCTTACCTTCTATTGGAGGAGACAAACAAAGAAATAGAAATCAACAAAGTTTATCTTTTTTACTTTCCTGAGCTCTGTACACCGCAGGCTGACTTCTTAACCATTCCTTCTCTCCAATCACTTTCCCCCTTCTACAAGATTACTCTTTTTTCAGTATTTTAGATTTATTTGTTTAAAAATGTTAAATAGTTTCCTATCATTTTAAAAATAGATTTTGTTGTGCATGTTTGAGGTTGATAGTATGGTTGGTTCTTTAGTCTTTATTTAGAATAATTTCAAACTTGTTTCAAAATTGTAATTCAACATTTTGCTACATTTGCTCTGTATCTATTTATTCATGTGTTTTCATATTTAAGTACACTGTATATTTTTATTTACTTTGACATCTATTTTTGTATATCTCCATATTAGTGTATGTCTATGTATACTGTTTATATTTATCCATATTTTCTGTGCATGTTTATATGTATATATTTAATTGTTTGTTTTATTTCATTGAACCATTTAACTATTGTTTCATACAAAGTGACACTTCACCCAAAACACTTCAACACGTGTCTTCCAACATGAAAGATACACTCTTACATAATCAAAACAGAAGTATCACACTCAAGAAATAAACACTGGTACAATACTGTTATCTAATATGCAGTTTAAATTAAAATATTCTCAATTCTGCCAGAAATTTTTATAACTTGTTTTTCCATTCAGGGGCCAGTGAAAGGTCATGCTTTGCATTTAGTTGTCATGTCCCTTTAGTCTCCTTTAATCTAGAACCTTTCCTATGCCTCTTTTCATCTTTTTTTGACACTGACATTTTACAAGAGGTCAGGCTAGATGTTTTGTAGAATGTTCTTAAATTTGAATTTGCCTGCTGGTATTCTTATGATTACATTCTTGTTTAATATTTTATGTGAGATTACCATGGAAGTGATGTGGAATCCTCCTCTGTACATCAAATCAAGGCCTTCCTCAAAATTCTCTCTCCAACCGGCTCATTCTTCATTCTCCCTGGGCTCTTCTATTCCTTATCTTCTGTTATGTTGATAACCCTTTTTCCAGATTTCTAGCCCAGACTCCTTTCCTCACCATCATCTGGATAAGAATATCGTTGAATATGAAGGCATGCTCAGCCTTCAAAATGTCTTTTGCAATTTTCCACATTTTCTTCCTATAGCTACCTTACCTAGACATGTTCCACCACCAAAAACCAATCACAAAGTTAAGTCTGTTTTGCCTCTTATAAAAAGCAACACTCCTCAGTTCAGGTGCTTCTGTACAACTGTAGCCCTCATTATGCACTACCTGAACAGACATACAAATAGGTATACTGTCCTAACTGAATGTTTCTCTCCCTTTGCTTTTCTCTCCCTTTCCAAACCATCTTCCAGATATTTCTAGTCACTCCCCTACCATTCTGATTATATCACATTATTCCCTTTCTTGAGTATTTTATGGCTTCTATTTGCCTAAAGCCTGCAGTCATAGTCCTGTGGCATCCAGTCCTGTCAGATCTTGGAGGCTAATCAGGGTCAGGCCTGGTTAGTACTTGGAGACCGCCTGGGAACACCAGGTGCTACAGGCTTGGGAGGCAGACCTGGCAACCCACTCCCAAAAATCAGTCTGCCATTGAAAACCCTGAACACCAGAGAAGCCCTGATAACAGTGTTTCGCCTGTCGTACATAGGGTAGCTATGAGTCGGATACCGACTCAACGGCACCCAACAACAACAAACAACATTTGCTTAAAGAGTAAAATCTAAACTCTTTACAATGGTCTTCTTTGGCACTGAGCTTGCTGTTTTCCTAACCTAAAATATACAGTCCTTTCTTTTCACATAATAGACCTTCTTTTGGAACTTAATCATATACTATATGCTATTATCATGCATTGTGTCTTGTAATTTACTGTGTGTTATAGGTAGTTATTACCCTTTCATTTTCTCCCCTGGAACTCTCTAGAACTTAAGCTCCTGAAGGACAGGTCCTATGTCTTACTGATTTTCTTTCCCAGTTAGGCATCATCTGTGCAAGAAAGCTTCAGTAAAGTGCTTGTTGAATTAATATTTTGGAAATCAAGAATGATAATTCTTACATAGATATGGAACAATCTGTACATTTAACAAATTTAGCTACAGCCAGGTGTGATGGTGCATGCCTGTAATCCCAACAACTTGGGGGGCAGAGGCAGGAGGATCATAAGTTTGAGACCACAGGCAGTCTACATAATTTAGCAAGACCCTGTCTCAGAAAGTTAAAAAAAAATGGGCTGGGGGGTGCAGCTCAGTGGTAGAGCACTTGCAAAGCATGTAAGTACAAGGCCCTGGGTTCAACCCCCAGTAGTGCAAAAATAAATAAATAAATAAATAAATAAATAAATAAATAAATAATTTGGCTACTAATTTCAGTATCTCTCATCAAAATTTAAAACTGGTCAATAATCAACATCATCATTATGCAACATAATTTGTTAAAGAACTTATCCACAGTATTGTAAAATTGAAAGCACTTACCCCAATTTATAACATAAAATGTAATTGAAGCTAAATAGAGGGCATTGGAGAAATTAGTGTATTTTTTCCTTCTGAAAAACTAAAGAGAGACAAGGAAGATGTTAAATAGTCAAGATAATAATGCATCAAATTGGAAATGGGTCAAAATCCAAAGAAAAATAATAGTGGACATATTTGCTCTCACAGAGTCTCCTTTTGTAAGAGAAAATAATATTATACATAACTCCATTTTTTAAAGAGAAAATAATTTGTTTATATGCAGGCAAAATCATACAGGTACGAATTCTTGTGTTTATTCTGAATAGGGTGCATAGATTTTGGCTAAAATCCTTTTTTAAGCAAGTAAAACAATTATCATCATTGAAATTATAGAAAGGGAAATGAATCAGATGGGATACCATCCCTTCAAATAAGTCTGAAGCCACAGAGTGTTTCAGAAGACGTGAAAAATATCTTGCCCAGCCATTCCATTTTTCTTTTCTCAAATTAAATTGAGTCAACTCACTTAATTTTTTCTTCACTTCATCCATGATTAAAGGAGACTGTCAGATCATTTCAAGGTGCTATTTAGCTTTGACCGTGTCTTTCCTTATTTTGAAGCATTCATCTTAAAAAATTTCTAGTCATTTCTTTGGACTAACTTCAGACAAGCCAAGACTATATTGCTAATTATCCTAAAAGAATTTTTATGCATATTTGTGGGAATCAATTTGGAATAGAATCAAGTAGAAGTATTAATGTTAAAGAATTGCCATTAACTACACTTCAAATCCCTGAACCACTAGCAATATGCTATTTGAGCAGGCAGTGAATCAGTGAAGTAGGGATAAGGGCTGGCCAAGATCCTGGTGGGCACAGTTGGAACTCAATACATATTTTCTTGTTGAATAAATGAAAATGTTTTTTTTTCAGCGTGTGTCAGGGGGTGCTTGTTGACAAAAGTATGGTTATTAGAATCAGGAACATTTGGGGGTTGCTTATTATGCTATAGATACATAGGGTATGAAACATAGGGTAGATCCAAAAGGTAGGATTAGACAACTCATAAATATTAGTATCTTACTGGGTTGATGTCTTGAAACCCTATATCAGTCAGCTCGTTTTCTATTTTTTTAATTGACATATAGTATTTGTACTTATTATGGGGTATAGCATGTGTACTGATCAAATCAGGGTAATTAGCATTTATCTCCTCAAATCTTCCCATTTCTCTGTGTTGAGAACCTTCTGTCAGCTACTGCTGAATTACAAATAATCACAAAACTCTCAAGTTGCACATCTCTCATTTATCTCTCTGTTAGTTGGCTGAAGTTTCATAGAAGCCCAGCTGGGCTTGACTCGTGGTTGTGAGCTACATTCAGGACAGTTCTATAAGTCTCTCATTATGAGCCCACAGGCTGTGTGAACCATGTACTTCTTATGGCACATAAGCACAAGAAGTCAAGCCCAACAATGCGATGACATTCTGTTCCTCTGCTTGTATCACATCTGCTAACCTTCCATTGACCATAGCAGGTCACATGACCAAGTCTGAGTTCCTGGGCCAGTGAAGTATACTTCTCCCCACCCTTGGTCACTCTGCCTATGGTGGCCTCCTTTTTGTTGTACTTTGAGTACAACAAACTTTGGAGCAGTCTTGTCTTAAATACCTGCATGGCTCACACTTTCAACACTTTAATGTTTTTGCTCAACTGCATCTCATCAATGAGGACTTCCAAGACTGCTATTTGTGAAGACGCTTCGTCATTGTCCTTTGCTAACCCTCTCCTCAGAGTGCTTGTCACAGCCACACACACACACACACACACACACACACACACACATACACACACACATACACACACACATACTCACACGTATAATTTACTTGTTTATTTCTTTAATGTGTCTGCCTCAGTAAGAATGTAAGTTTCATGGACACAAGACCTTTTGGTTGTTGATTGCTGTTACTCCAGCATCCAGAACAGTATTTGGCATATAGCTGGCTTTTGATTATTTCTTTGAATGAATAAATTAATCTTACTGCATTAAATTTCTTATAGTTTTTTAAAAGACCGTGATAAAGCCTGGCCCAGTATCAAATAGTACAGGGATGTTACTTTCAACTCATGTTTCATTTAGCTCTTAATTTTTCCAGTATAATCTGACAGAAAATATTAGACATTAAGTTCAGCTGATTAACCTTTACTCATGCATATATGTGATAAATCTAATTTCAATTCTTAAAAAGACAGGAGTTAAAGCCACCTTGAAAAATATGGAGACTATTGAGAAAAGAAAAAAACAAAATTATATGTGTTTATGTCCTACCTTGGGCTGGGATTTAGCTCAGTTGGTAGAGCGCTGCTCTGCAGTCTCGGAGGTCCCAAGTTCAATTCCCAGCACCGCAAAATGAAAGAAGGATGTGGCAATCCACTCCCAAGGGAATCCCGAAACAATCAGCCATTGAAAACCCTATGAGGGTTGCTATGAGTTGGATACCGACTCGATGGCACCTAACAACAACAACAACAATGTACTATCTTGTTGTTTGATGTCGTCTAGTCGTGTCCGGCTCATAGGAACCTTCAGAGGGTTTTTAATGGCTGTTTCGGGATTGCCTCAGGAGTGGATTGCATGTCCTTCTCCTATTTTTACAGAGCTGGGGATCGAATCTGGGACCTTAGAGATGGCAGAGCTGCACTGTACCAACTGAGCTCAACTACTTAAGATGTTTTAAGTACTCAAAAAATATTTGAGCAAGGTCTAGGGGTATAGCTGAATGGTAGACAGAGCTCATACTTAGCACGTCCAAGGCCCTGGGTTCAAATCCCAGTAGCCCCACTCCCAAAAAATGTTCCACTGTCATAAATGTTTTCCATTATAATATTGAAACATATAGTTCATGAAAGTAGAAGGGGCCTTTACAAGGAATGATAATGGACTAAAGAAAAGGGGGAGGGGCAAGAAGAAAGGGTAATAGGAGAAAGGAAAGGAACTATCACATATTTTGCTGACTTGCTGAAACAAGGTCTTATTTTAGATAGAAGTGACAATATACAGAACAAGTAGAGCTTAAAAAGTTATTTTCATTATTGGAAGATTGACTATTATGAAAAATATGTTTCAAAGAACCTTCAAAATTCAAATTATTTTGATTTGCACCTAAAAAATTTCCCCTTTACTGCAAGTGTTGTTTGAGGTGTAATTTCTTTAATGCATGAATAAACAGTAGAGATGATCCACAAAATCTGCAAGATTCCGATTCCCAAGGAAGCTCACACAATCCTAAACAACTCCTTTACTTGTAAGTCATCTTTTCCTCTTGTAAATTGTGAAACATTAAAAGCCGTTTCCATAGAACTTTCAAACATTATGATAACATAATTCCAAGTTACATAACCCCCCAGTATACCCTTTGTCACCCTTGTTGTTGTTCTTAGGTGCTGTTAAGTCGGATCAGACTCATAGTGACCCTGTGTAAAACAGAACGGAACACTCCCCAATACAGTGCCATGCCTGGCACTATTGTCAGTGCTTCTCTGATATTCATAGGGTTTTCAATGGCTGATTGCTCTGGGAGTGGGCTGCTCAGTCCTTCTCCCCAACCTACAGCACCCAGGATTCCCCTATGGTCTCCCATCTAAGGACCAACTAGGCTGACCTTGCTTAGCTTCCAAGATCAGATAGGATCAGATGCCAGGGTAGTATGGCTGCAGACATATCTACTCTTAGAATACAAATATTTTAGTATCTGTACAGGTCATAGACAATTTTTATTTCTCTGTATTGCATCAGACTTTAAAGATACTTCAGTGTTCTTTGTAATTTTGGTTGAATGTCAGAGAAAAGAAAAAAACCCTTAGCGTCTCCACTTCTGAACTTCATGAAGTAAACACAAACTGTCGCATTCTCATTTTCTTTTGTGTTGAGGAGATACATGGCAAGTTTGTAATAATCATTATTTTATTAAAAAGAAATGTTTCACATTTTTTAATTGGCCATAAGAAAAGAGAATTTGTCAACTTTATCTTAACTTCTAAATACACACACAATTTTCTTCTGCAAGGATAATGACACAGATGAATCACCACATGGAATTCTTCACTTTTAGGAAGTGTTACCTAATTAAGCCTGAGTATTTTTCTGTTATTTATGAGCAAGTAAAATAAATGTATAATGGTTTTTTAAATGTGACCATGGTCCTTTTCTCCAGTAGCTCTACACTTTGCCAAAGTGTAATTTGCCCTTATTTGTTTTTTGCTTTCACTAAGGCGAGGAAGATCTCCTGAGTCCTCCCCAGGACACAAGCACAGGGTTAGAGGAAGTGATGGAGCAACTCAATAACTCCTTCCCTAGTTCAAGAGGTAAGCTCCAGTGTCTAGAAGGGACTCAGATCTACTGAGATTATGCCACTTGCTTCCACATCCAACTGATGTGTGTTTTGTCCACAAGGGAGCCAGCATTTGCTGACAGAGTGCCAGCTTGGGTCCATGATGAGAAGATTTTATTTTTAGTATGAATTTCTCGGTTTAGAATATTTTGAATTCAAATACCTATGTAATCAGGATGTTTCTAGAAGTAAAAATTCTACCTGAGATTTTAAATATTATACTTTGTTTACATGTTTGCCTGAAGAGTTATGAGGTGCCTTTTACTTAAGAGCAATGATTATGTGACTTTAACAGATGAGAAAATTAATGCCCTTATGGTGCCTTTGCCTGGGACATATGGCTTCTGTGTGCAGCAGTAAGGCCTAGAACATGCCTACCAAGTAGTAGCGATGGGAATTCTGACTTACAATCTCATGCCCTTTTTATTTACAAAGTACATCATGCCCATCATTTAAATATAGGAATAATGAGATCTTCGTAGATAA
Organism: Pedetes capensis; assembly: GCA_007922755.1. Lineage (NCBI taxonomy): Eukaryota > Metazoa > Chordata > Mammalia > Rodentia > Pedetidae > Pedetes > Pedetes capensis. The sequence goes on along the minus strand of VMDO01014702.1, from coordinate 40,140 downwards.
GTTGGCTATTATTTGTTTCACTTTCCATAGTTGGAATTCAGACTTTGCAATGAAAGATATTATTACTTTTCTTTCTCTCCATCACTTTGACCTTGTTGCCCCTCACAGAAAAGCAGCATTATAGCCCAGAGAATTTTCTCACCAGCCTGCATGAGCTCCAGGTGTCTTGATTTATCCAGAGATGTTTAGCTGCTCATGTTAGTTTCTGGCGGCAATTATTTTCGTTTATTGCCCTGACAAAACAAAGTCACCCAACTACCTTCCTATAACAAATAAAAGGAATGGTAGCAGTCACCTGTGATCAAATAGAAGGGAAGTCCATAGAAGAAGAAAGGAGAAAACACAAGGTTTTGTGGCCAGTGATTGGCACCCCTAATGGGCAGCATGGGAGGGAAGGCTGGCAGAATATCTGGCTATTTGTTCCTCTCCATATGCCAATGAGGAGGGTGTCTTGAGTAGTGTGGTTTTCCTATCTTTTTGTTCACTGTCAGTTAACAATGACCATTTCCTAGCTATTTGATGTGCAAGTGAACGTTGTGCAGTACACATTAAAAGCAATAATGTTCTGGTAGAGCGTTGCTAAGGAACCATCAGGGGAAGCTAATTTTAAATGTCTGCACTAGCCATCTTTTTGCTGCAGAGTACCAGTGATATGTTGATTTTAACAGATAAAAATCTTATCTTTCTTCCAATTCTCATCCTAACTCTGTTAGGTATCTCTTCTTCCTAGATATCATGGCTTGTAAGGGGAGGATCGTACACCCACTTGGCAGAAATCAAATGCTTTCCCCTTTCTCATTACTTTGTCCTATCAGCTTTGTCCTGTGCCTACTATGTATCAGAGAAAGTACTGGTGACGCAGAGAAGAGATGACAAGTTCCTTGCCTTTAAGGAACTTGTGGTTTATTGGGGATGCAGCGTTCCAAAGAAGTTCCGATCACAATGCAATAATATGCTTCTTGTGAGGGAGATTTGGCATGAATGAGTCTCAAAAGCACCCTAATAGCTAGGAAGGGGTTACCCTCATGTAGACAAAGTTTCTTCTTTAAGATTGTATGGCAGCTGATGGGTCAAGACTTTTGGTCTCACATTGAGTACACATTTCATCACACCCAAGCTGTTCTTTGAAGGTTGTAGACATATGTCTTATCCCAGTGCCTTAAACTGGTGGCTTGTTTACGTGCTCTGTGGGAAGTTGGTAGCTGCTTTGTTGGTGCTCTGGGCATTTCTTCTACATCTCTACCAAAAAAAAAAAAAAAAAAGTATAGCAGGAAGGATGTAAAAACAAGGCTCCTGACTTTGCTTTCCCATAGATAGCTTTACTTTCCTTTTTGAACCTAGGTCTCTTGTCTACCCTAATTAGCTCTAAGGTGAAATCCTTTACATCATCTTCCTGTATCCCCCCTTATAGTGTCTGTGATGCTAGACTGGGTATGGGAGAACTGTCTGGGAAGACTAGAACTATACCTCCTCTAAAATGGTATTTGCAGATGGTACTTCTGATGTTGAATTTACTTGAGTGATACTAATTTACTTGTATAGAACCTTGGGAAACTACTTAGGCTGCCTAGATAGTGTTTACTAAATTAGTGCCTATGGAAGAATACTATTCCCTAAATGTTGATTTGAGTTCTCAAATATGGGAGGCCTTGTTGTATTTACTAAATTAGTACTTATAAAAGAATACTGTTCCCTAAGGGGTGATTTGAGTTCTCAAATATGGGAGGCCTTGCCTGATACCAGTTTCATTAAAGAAGTTTCTGCTTAATTATACCTTGGTGGTCTGAGAAAATTAATTCATATTCTTGGAAAACAAACAAACAAAAACCATATAAAAAGGGTAGATAAGGTTTTGGAGAATTTGGCTGATCTTTCTGTGATGCCATGACCTTGGTATGTTTCTGCTCCCTAGTAATTCACACAGGTAAAAAGTTTCCTCATTACAAAAATAGGCTGGTTATTGATGTACTGTAAAAAGTGTTTTGAGATGCTTAATTCATAACTAAGAGTATTTTTTATTTGGAAAGAATGGTGCACGTGTGTGTATGTGTGTGTGTGTATATATATATATATATACACATATATGTGTGTGTGTGTGTGTGTGTGTGTGTGTGTGTGTGGAGAGACAGTTGTGTGAGGTAGGAACGTCTTACCAGTATGTTAGGATGATATTAAGTAGAAATGCTCGATAATCTTAACATTTTAGGATTGTAGGGTCTCCCAAACAGAACAATTTTCAAAGGTTACCTAATCATCTTTAACATTCAAGACAGTAGCTGTTGAACTTCTTCTATATAAGAGAAACATTTTACATCACAAATTGACTAAAGATGTAAAATAAATTAAACGTGTTTATACACACACAACTACCACTACATATGTACACCACATATATATGTATGTAGTCACATATATGCCTACAGCCATATCACCCTGGTGTCCTATCCCATCAGATCTAGGAAACTAAGCAGGGTTGGGCCTGGTCAGTACTTGGATGAGAGACCACCTAGGAGTACTGGGAGTTGTAGGCTTGGGAGAAGGACCTAGCAGCCCACTCCCAAAACAATTAGCCATTGAAAACCCTATGAATAGCAGAGAACCACTGACATAGTGCCAGGCATGACACGATGTCAGGTAATTGTTTTATTCTTTCATACATAAGATTGCTGAGTTGGGCCCAATTTGACAGTACCAACAAAATTCACATATACATACAAAGATTGGAACCAAATTTTCATGAAGGAGTACTTTCTATACCACCTATTATGCATGCCATTTCTTTTTTTATTTATTTATAAATAAAATATTGGTTGCAACCCACTAAATTGATTTTCTCATCCAGTGTTTTTTAAAATATGCTTACCTAAATGATTTTAGTTTTTCTTACCCAAGTGAATATCTTTCCAAAAAAATTAATTTTAAAATTGGTACCATGAAAGTTTCTGCCAAGAACTGGCTAATGTCTTAGAGGACTTTGTAGTTTTATTCTAACTCTTCCATCCATGTTCTTATTGTTGTGTTACAAAAAAAATGAAGTTCATGGTTGCTACAGCTGTTTCAGGCAGCTGTTTGAGTAACTCAAAACAGATGTCAGAGCCAGAGGTCTGACATTTAGTGGAAATGTTCTATTAAATACCACCTCATGGTTTATTTAACCCTGCTAGTTAATTGCCCACAGAGGAAAAGCCTTCTTTAGGAAAAATTGCATTTTTAATAAATACATAAAGTATATGGTTGGGTGAGTTATTGTGTGCTTTGAATTTACAACTTTTTTGTAACCCTTTGCTGCAGTTTTGACTTAAAGTTGGACCTTAAGGTATCAGCTAATCCTTATCTTTCATATTCATTGAGTATCTAGAAGCACAAAGAAGTTAGGTTCCTTGTTCATAGCCATTCAACAAGTTAAATTGGGCTTCTGATCTTATCTTGATGGTTTTGCTAAACTGCTATCCAAATTAATACAGGGTGGCATGCTTCTCCATTTAGTGATAAACCAATGGCCACCACTACCCTGCAGGATAGGCAATATAAACTGTAGTGCATTCAAGGTGTGAATGTGTACACATTTAGTTTTGTGATTTTATCTTTCCTGATTAATTTCTAGTATAGTTTGTTGTTCACAGTCACTTGGGTGATTTCAGTGGCTCCATGTGTATTTAAACACTGAACATTAGCCAATTTCTCTCTATCTGTAATCTCCCCCTGTACTGGGGAGTATATGTAGAAGTTGAATTCTCATATAATAAAACATTATCTATTCTCAGACAGTTTCTAAATCTTCACCATTATTCTGTAGGAACATTACAGGGGTAGAATAAACAATAAATATAATTTAAGAATAGGCCATTTAAACAATTTGTTCTCAAGTCTCTGATCATTTAGCAATCTGCAAATGTATTTTTAAGTGGAAAGTATGTACAGTGATGAAAGAAATGGTTTCTTAGTCGGTGGTGTGATACTGGGCTCTCTAAAATGAGATGCCACTTTATATAAATTAATGAGTAATAGGAATCAAGATAAGCTTAGTGCAGTAAGACAATCAGAAAAGCAGGGAGCAGTGTTATGTAAAGATTTCTGCTGCCTATAAATCTCTTGCCTATTGACCCATACCACAGAATTTTTATCTCAAATAGCCCTTGCCATCCTGTCCCACTAATACCATCATCTCCCAGATAAAACTCTTACAGCATTCTGCCAAATGTTCCTGAATTACCAATCTAACAGCTTTGTAAAAACCTGCCATCTTTTAACATTCAAATCTTGTTCTGTGGTTCTTTTATGGAAGAGCAACATAAAGAACAAAGGCAGGCCTGTGGGGTGCAGCTCAGTGTTAACATACGTGCTTCTGATTCATGAGGCCCTGGGTCCTTTCCTCAGCAACCCATTCCCCCAAAAAGCAGAGAGAAGCATCATTTACCCCCTTTCAGGCACCATGCTTCTTACTATCTGCTTCCCCAGAGGATGTGATCAATTATCCCTTTACACTAAAGACCAGCAAACTACAACCCCTGGGCCAAATTTAGTCCCTTACCTGTTTGTTAGAAATAAAGTTTAACTGGAACACAGCCACACTCATTCATTTATATCTTGCCCACACTTGCTTTTTCACTATAAGGGCAGAGTAGCTGTGACAGAGTTGAATAGTTGCTACAGAGACTGTGTGGTTTACAAACTGTAAAATATTTACTACTTGGTTCTTTACAGAGAAGATTGGCCAGTCACTGCTTTACACTACTATTTTGTGTCCATTCTGACTCACTATGTGTATACAGCCACAGGCTCCAGTGCAATCAACTTTCAGCCCAACAAAACTGGGCTGTTGAGTTGATTTATATACTTATGTCCATGTTCACTGAAGAGTCTGCATGTTCAATGTTTAGAGTGTAACCATTTGAATCTTCTTTGACTTGTAGGGAAACACAAACTCTGAAAAGGGATTCATTCTGTCGTAGCTGTTTGAAACCATCAGTAAAAAAAAGAATGCTAAAGGCACCCAGTAAACAGTAATGTCCTGAAACTCTCCCATGCTAGTACTAACCAGGCCCTACCCTGCTAGCTTTTTGGGTCAGATGAGATTGGGCTTGTTCGAGGTAGTATATCAGTAGTCTGTCCTATAATTCTGACTCTGAAATAGTGAATTACAATCAGGAATCTCCACTTCATGCTGCCTCAGGAAACTAGACTTCTCCAGACCTGACCAAGTCCTTGATTTAGACTCAGGACTGTACAAGCACACTTCCCTTTTCTTTTGAATCATTTCCTGGCAACATACCACATTTCCAGATGAACACTGTAACTGAAGACCTAAGGAAACTCTTGGGTGAAAATGTATTTATGAAATAAAACTTTTATCTGGCACTTTATTTATTTATTTATTGGTCAAGAACTTTAAAATGTTGCAACCAAGTAGCTCCTATTTTGTCAGGGTAGAACTATTCTTAATAGAGTAGAAAATATTTGTTATTCCTTTTTTAAAGAAAAGAAGACCTTTTGTACCATACTAAAGAGTACATTGTGACAAGGTAGGATTTAGAAAGAGATGAGGATTAATATAACTCTTCAAAGTCCATTTTACATAAAATGTGGCTGCTGAAGAAGTAGTTAGAACAAAACACACAATCATTTGCTGAGCACATTCAACAAAAAATAGTTATTTTCCTGAATATGGCTTAATAGGGAATTAATAAGGATATGTAACCCTTAATCATTCTAGGAGTCATAATTACACTCTGAAACTAAATCATGCAGTTATGTAACAACACTGTCCTTCCTAAATTTCTGAGAAGGTTAGAAATAGACCAAAGTTATGAACCAGAACAAGTTACTAGTCCTTGGTATCTAAAATAAAGGTAGCACTCAAGGCTACATTGCTTATCATATGCAAAAGACTCTTCTTGGCCATAATCTGACCATTTACTACCTTTCCTATTCAACACAGCCAGCATTTATCAAATACCAGCAGTATCTAGATACAGTACAAACGATTGAGGATACAGAAAGGACACACAATGTTTGGGCCTTACCCCCAAGGAATTCAGTCCCTTAGAGGAACAAAATTAATTCAGCTACCAGACAATGTTACTGTGAAGTATAAAGATTTTTAAGAAAGAAGAAGTAAAACAAAATAAAGCAAACAAAAACCCTTGCCAAAGGAATGCAAAGGAAAGAGTGAGTAATTCACACCGGACTTTATTTGAGCCATCAAGGACGAAATGACTCTTCCTTCTTCCTGTTCTCTGGTGTGGGGCTGCCATGGGTAACACCCACTACTGACGAGCCAGTCCACATTTTTCTCTCTTTTCCCTGGCATAAGGAACATCATGACTGCCTGCTCCCCACATGGTCAAGCTGGAATTTTTGTACTCCTAAGAAGTTTCTGGCTCTCCTAGGAAAAATCAGAAAAAAAGGGAAAGATGGAAATAAAGAAGGGATAAAGGAAAGGAGGGAGGAGTCATATGTAGAAAACCTTTGAATGTATACCAGAGGTTTGGCACCTTAAACCTGAGTTACGAAATGTTTTCATTTGTAGCTCCATACTTCTTCATTCTAGCCTAGTTCTTCTGAAATGGTTTCAGGGACTTTTGAGTCACCTTGAGGTCATGGAGCATAATGGGTTTGGATAGGAGGAAGCTGATGCTGGACAGGATCTTTTGCAGCTGTGGTTTTATTTGCTCTAAATGCTGAAATTCCATATAAGATTTTAGTAAGTGACCCATTGTAAAGTCAAATAGTTTGAAATCCACCATTTCCTTTCTGAAGACCTTGGAGATAAAAGGAAACCACATGCCCAAGATGTATTTGGTATGATCAGGGGTACCTAATTTTCCATCCAATTATGATTATTATCAAAGAATACTTTCCTATCAGAATCTCTCTTCAGAAGTAGATTTAAGTGCATATTTGATGTAGGATTCTATAAAACAAGGACCGTGGGTCTTTACTGTTAGTGTTCCTGATATTTGTTGAATTATGAGGAAAAGGAAAACTTATTCTTGAATACAGCTGTGTAGCTTGCCTATTAGAGGGACTTACCCCTTCCCCTCATCTTTTCCTTCTTTTTTCTCAACTGCCCCCACTCCCATCATGGGCATTCTTAGCTTCTACCAGATAGAACAAATTATCACAGGAGTACAAAGTCTGTCCCCTATTTGGGGTTCCACTATGCATCTGAGGTACAGATCTTTGACACACAGTCAACTACTATTTATGTTTCGACATGTTGATTGTCAAGTCGAAAGTGAAGACATTTTGAGATTATTGAATATTAAGCTTGAGATTTTATACTCGCCCTTGAAAGCAAATGTTCAATTTGTCAAATTTCTATTTTGTGCCAGTTTTCATCCAGTTTAACGCATGAACTCTATGGATTCTATAAATGATGTCTCCTGGGTCATGTTATCTGTTTACACTGATTTTTTTAAAGTGTATGTAAAGGTTATTTGATTAGATGTGCCTTTTGGGGTTTTTTGTTTGTTTGTTTCTGTTGTTGTTTTGTTTTGTTTTTCCAGAAGGGAATAAATGAATTGTCATCTCAACCTTTGTTTGGTAAAAACAGCAAATTGGTATGAAACTGTATATTTATGCATGTTTTTTTTCTCTTCTGATATCTCTGCCTCTTCCTCTGTTATTAAAGGGAGAAATACCCCTGGAAAGCCAATGAGAGAGGTTAGTGAGACTCAGGCTCACAGCCATGGCTTATGTCTGTCTCATCCTGCTTTCTATGTCTGGCCTTGGTGTAAGAATTGTGTGTGTGCACGCGCATGTGTGTATTACACATTGTGTCATCATGTAAGGATGGTAGTCACCTCTCCACTTGCAGCTCATGAGGAACATTCCTCAAATGTTCATTGCCGTTGTCATCACCATGACAACAGGACCAGGGGTTGGGGGAGCAATGTCTCTTTAAAAGGGCAATCCTTTAGAGTTCCTAGGTTGGAACCCTGCAGTTCATCATCTGTTGCCATTTGCAACACAAACAAAGTCTTCAAAATAAATTGAGCCTTGAACATAACTGATGAGTCATAAAGCTTCCTTCCACTTCTAGGACCTTAGCATTTTCTGCCAATGCCCTTGGTTTTTATCCTTCCTGGATGACTTCATTTTTTTGTTTGTTTGTTTGTTTTCTTTTTGCCTGGTTCCTACACTCTTTCATCCCCATTTTAGCTAACACTGTTTGAGCACGTATTGTGTGCCAAGCACTCTTCTGAGCACTTGCCATTTTTTCATCATGTAATCTTCATGACAAACCTATGAGGTAGGTATGCTTCTTAATCCCATTTTATAGATAAGGAAACTAAGAGAGGGTTAAGCAGTGTGTCCAAGGGGACAGAGCCAAGATTGGAATCCAGGGAGCCTGGTTCCTGGCCACACTCTTGACTCTTATGCTACATTGCCACTTCAGAAAATGGTGTTGAAATGCTTACATCATTTCAACTTGCCCTTTGGAAGGTGCTCTTTCTCATTTGGCATTTGGAGCCAAATAGAAAAGTAACCAATTAGGTAAAAAGAAATGAATGTTGAGTGTTTTTAATGCATTTTTATGGATTGAAAGGGGTAGGGTGCAGCGTTATCACTGAATGTGGTTTGGAGATTTACAGCAAAAGCTGCTTCTTATTCCTGTTCTACCAGGAACATTGACTGAACAATGAATTACCTAATAAAGTGACTATTGAATGACAGAGTGTTGAGTGTCACCCCAAGTGAAACAAGATTGTCCTAACCAAGAGTTTAAAGTGAAGTAAAGTTCTCTTGGCAAAAGCCAATGGCTTGTACAGTGCTATGAGGTGGGTTGGATGGATTGAAAGTTCTTACATAAGAAGATTCTGGATCATTAGCAAAAGGATGGACTAGAGTGACCATTGATTCATTTCAACATAAAGAGTCGTACTAGACATTCTGCCAGCACCATGCCATGCAAGTCTAATGAATTTAGTGATCCTCAGTGCTTGTACATGAATGCTCCCTTCCTAGGCTTTGGGTCATGAGGTCCCAGGGAGGGAGTGGTAGGCTGGGAGGCGAAGTTAAGGAAACTTGAATCAGTGACACATTGAATGCTCCTGGCTCATGTGCTTCGTCTGTGAGACTTCTTGGGTTCATTATTATGGTAAGTGCCCTTAAAATTTATTTTAACTTTTGTGAAGAAAAAAAATCACATTAAAATTTTCAGCTCCCTGAATGTATTCCATTCATGAACCAATTTTTTAAAAAAAGACCAGCACATAAAATCAAATTGGAGACCTGAGGTATAATATACCTGAGGTATATTATAGTCTGACAGGTTTCCAGAAGCCAGAGAATCAAAACAATACTGACTTTTTTAATGCTATGAAAATACCCTAAACGCATAGAACACCAGATATTTTTTCAGAGATTAGATTCTAGAGAAGAAAAGATAAGCACATTACACTGCAATATTCTGACTTTACTTTGCCCAACTGCATGCTAGCCATTTACTGGGGAATTGTATTTTTAAAAAAATAGAGTGCCAGATTGCTATTGAGGTCTTGGATCCTTGCCAGAAAGTCTCAGTTCCAATCACTGCAGAAAACAACTCCCTTAGGCAGTGGTGGCATGTGAGACTAAATGTGTTGCAGTGAGTGCCAACTTGGAAAAGCATAAAACTACCCTAATGCTCAACGCATGGTGCCTTTGTGTTTAATAATCCTTGCTTAAGAATAGATTAAATTAATACTTTCTATAGACATATTTTTGTGTCAACTTGTGCCTGAAGCTGATTGCAAACTCCTGAATCCAGGCTGCTTTTTCAGTGCCTCTTGCCTTTATAGTATGAGATTTTAATTTTGTCCTTAAAAGATTCTGTCAGGTAAAGCTAATGGCCTCACTAATGCTTGGCCTTAGCACACATGGATAATAGAACCATGATACAAATCTATTTTCTGTATCCATGTCACAGTGCAGTTTTATCCCTCCAGTAGATTGAGGTATAATTCTTTGGGGCAGTATTTCATCAAAGAGAAAGACTTTTTTCTGGAGCTAATGAAAACTTCCATGAAAAAAAATTGGAACCATTATTCTGGCGAAATATAGGTATTTAGAAATAAGGTAACTAAAGGCATAATATAGATACAGTGAGATGACTCTAAAAGTTCTTCATTTTCTCACACAAGGATGGCCATGAGGTCATATGTGGACATTAAAGAGTCTAAACAGGTTAAAGCCACCTACCATTTTGTGGGAATGTGTGCAGTATATTAAGAATAATGAACTTCTATTTCCCCCAGCAAAAAAAAAAAAAAAAAAAAAATTTTTTTTTTTTTTTGCAGTACTGGGAGTTGAACCCAGGGCCTCGCGCCTGCATGCTGTGCAAGTGTTGGACCACTGAGCTGCACTCCCAGCCCATTTTTTTCCTTTTTGAGACAGGGTCTCGCTAAGTTACGCAGACTGCCTCTGGTCTTGAACTTGTGATCCTCCTGCCTCTGCCTCCCGTGCCGCTGGTATTACAGGCGTGCGCCACCGCGCCCAGCTTACCCCAGCAAATTTTTAAATAGCAGACTCCCCTACAAGTTATACCACTTGTGATACTCAAGAATTTTCCTTCTGTATAGTAACTGAGCACCCTTTCAAGGAATAGAAGCATCTCTTGGCCATATAACCTATAAATGCATTTTTTTGTTTTATTCTTTTGAACTACAGTCCACATCCCCTAGCACACAGTCCAAAAAGGTACTTTTTGATCATCAGTAAGCTGACAGAAACAACTGAGTTCTTCCCTTTTTAATTTATGTTTTATAATACATTTTCTAGCTACCAGGTGGACTATCCTACAGTTAGATACAGGTTATGAGAAATCATTTGAATTACATTCAGATATCAGGTTGTAAGGGTGCTATGCTTTGTTTTTACTGGTTTTAGTAGCTGTGAAGATTTCTAGTAATTCAGAATTTGTAGTTAGTCCATCTATTTTCAATCATGCATGAATGATTGTACAGATTTCCCAGTGTTGCTCTGCAACCAGAAATAGGTACAAGGGGAAGCTCTGCAAACCTGTGGCATCCAGTACTCTGATCTCTAAGAAGCAGCAAAGGACCCACTGTTTCTTCTTGTGGGAAGTTATGGGTTTTTATTGAGAGACAGAGTCTCACTATGTAGCCCAGGCTGCCCTCAAACTTGTGATCCTCCTGCCTCACCCTTCAAGTGCTGGGATTACAGGTGTGCGCCATGACTCCTGGCCTTTCTGTGGTTTTTATGGCATAAAAAAGCCAAAGATGATTTCAGTTCTTCAGAGAGGGCTGCCAAACTATTGGCCCATTTTATGTATAGTACATATGCCTCATTAAAAGTTTTTATATTTGCAGTCTCAACCCAAATCCAAAGTGATTTTTTAAACATAATTAGCTCTCACTGAAACTCTTTGCACTAATAAAGCTCAAAGAGATTTACAAACTTGGTCACCTTAATATAAATGTCTGAATGGCATTAAACTTTTAATAAGTCTTAAATTGATCTGGTGCCTTCACTGTATAAGTGCCTGCCCATGAATCCTCTTCCATTCCCCTCATATGTTTTAAAAAAGATATGTCTCTTGAAATAAATATTAGAACAGAATACCTGCTCTAGTCTGTCTTTAATTTTTATTGGGATTTTAACAATTATTATGGGAATCTATAAAGTTGATACATGGCAAAGTAGTAATAGCCTAGTAAAGCATTTCAGTTCAAAAGGCAGTACTTGAAAAGTGGAATGATTTACTAATGGCCAAGAATTAAAATTAGCCCTATAAAAAACAGGACCTATACGAAAAGGAAAGCCATAAAGTATGTCTCAGATTATCTCACTCTAGATCTTAGTTTGCTACAAAGTATCCAGGGACATATGTGCTATTCTTGTGTTCCTTGCTGAGGGAATAATGCTAGGCCATGTCACGTTATGATTCAAAATCTATTCTGATAAGTAACCCTCATTTAGGAGCAGAGCAAAGATGGAGTCACAGGATCCTCAAATCCATGTGATACATGTGGGTCACATTATAATCTGGCTCTAGAGTAATTTGGAATGAAAAGTGATTTCTATTCTGAAGTTTCCTAATTCAGCTGTGAAAAGTGTACAAAAAAGATCAACTCAAGAATTTATTTTTCAACCCAAGTAAAAGCCAAGCGAAAATGATCACCTTCACCATAGCATTCCTACCCTTCACAGCTTGAAATAGCCTGGGAATGAAGATTTCATGCGGTGGTGATGGTGGCTGTGATGATAATGGTGGTGGTGGTGGTGGTAGTAGTAGTTTGGATGGGAGTGGTGGTAGTTGGAGAGTAAAAAGTGTTAGCACAAGTAGATAGTAAATGAAGCAAAATAGAAAAAATATATCCCATCATGAAATCTTTCTGTATGATAGGAACTTTGTGCTTATCCATGGAATCTTTCTGATATATGCTGTTTCCATTGGGAAGCTGAGTGCAGTGTTTGACATTTTCCCACTTAAATGATGTCGGTAGCCTGATCCACTGTTAAGCTGATACTAACAACGTGTAATGCTTCATTAACAAGGCTTCGCTTCTTCCTGGAAACTGGTGAAAATCCAATCCTGTTGTGTACACGTTCAGTGCACTTTCTGTGTTATCCTCACCCTGAAATGGGGACTGATTTCCCACAAAGAAAAGAATCAGGGTGATGATAACTGCACCCTTTGTAAACTCTGTCTTTCTCTTTGTTTTCCAGGACACAATGTAGGAAGCCTTTTCCACATGGCAGATGATTTGAGCAGAGCGATGGAGTCCTTAGTTTCAGTCATGACTGATGAAGAAGGGGCAGAATAAATGTTTTACAACTCCTGATTCCCGCATGGTTTTTATAATATTCATACAACAAAAAGGATTAGACAGTAAGAGTTTACAAGAAATAAAATCTATATTTTTGTGAAGGGTAGTGGTACTATACTGTAGATTTCAGTAGTTTCTAAGTCTGTTATTGTTTTGTTAACAATGGCAGGTTTTACACGTCTATGCAATTGTACAAAAAGTTATAAGAAAACTACATGTAAAATCTTGATAGCTAAATAACTTGCCATTTCTTTATATGGAACGCATTTTGGGTTGTTTAAAAATTTCTAACAGTTATAAAGAAAGATTGTAAACTAAAGTGTGCTTTATAAAAAAAAAGTTGTTTATAAAAACCCCTAAAAACAGACACATACACACACACACACACACACACACAGACACACACGAACTGAGGCAGCACATTGTTTTGCATCATTTTAGTGTGATATTCATATGGAATTCATGGCTTTCCTTCTTATCTTGCATATTAAAGATAGGACTTCTAACACTACCAAATGATTGCTTCACGTTGCTCTTTTGGGAATTGTCGACTGACTGGGGCTGTCTGTGGGCTTTCAGCTTATATATCTATATGTCTATAAGTATATAAATACTATAGGTATATAGATAAATAGATATGAATTACTGTAGCCTTTTCAATTTCTTCTTCAAATGTTCCTGCCACTTCATAATGGAAAAAAATTGCTTCTAGTCATCCAGGCTTACCTGCTTGGGCAAGAATGAATTCTCCCTGCAGCCTGAAGCCAGGAGGAAACTACCACACTAAAACATTGTCTAGGGCTCCAATGTTTCTCATTTTAAACTTTCCACTGACAACTAGAGTATTGAATTTTTTTTTTTACAAAGAACCTGAATGGATACACAGGACTTATTATATCAGAGTCATCTGTCAGTTGGTACGTTCGGCTTCCTGCTGCTGGCTATGCCACGATTTAGATTTAATGATGCTTCTGTGAAAGCCAGAGCATTTGAAGGCATTTTAAACTCCCAGGCAGTTGAGGACCATGGGAGGGCTGGAGGGTTATGGGTTCCCAGCCAATGCCTCTGAGGAGGAAGCCGGGCACTCCAGAAGCAAAGGAATGTGTGGATGCTCAAAACTATACACACATCTCTGTAATTACAACTAAGTTATTCTTCCCTCTTCTCACTGTTAAACCGAAAAGAGTGGTTTTGGTGTTATTGTTGCTTTTTGGATTTTTTCCCATTGTGATGAGTTTTTAAATGCTGCAAGACTTAGTTTAAAATACCGCTTGGGAAAATCTGTAAGACAGGAGCCCCATCACATCGTGAAACTGGAAAATACAAATCCAGAAGCCCATGAACTGTGTTTGCCTCCTCTGCATTTCTCTGCAAGTAATTCTACACAGGATTGTAAATGGGAAGGCAGATCAATTCGAATGTTACAAAAGCAAAAGCTTCACCAAACCCTTTTTGGTGAATGAGGTGGGTTAAATATATAAGCAAATGCGAATTGTCCAAGAAAATGAGAAAAAGTAAAGAGGAAAAGCTAAGGACTGGTAGGATAAAGCTTTACTCTTTCATGCTATTTTATTACTCTTATTTTTAAAAATCATTCTTTCAATAGAAATCACCATATGTCCTGTTATTTTGCAAATCTGTTACCTCTGACATCAAGTGTAATTAACTTTTGGAGAGTGGGTTTTGTCCATTATTTAATTAATGATAATTAACATCAAACACAGCTTCTCATGCTATTTCTACCTCACTTTGGTTTTGGGGTGTTCCTGGTCATTGTGCACACCTGATTTCACGGCTTCACCACTTGTCTCTTGTGTGAATATTTTTCTCCATTATCTTCTTCCTTTATAATTTCCAAAAGAAAACCCAAAGCTCTAAGATAACAAATTACATGAAGACTTGGTTTTAGTCTTGCATTTTTTCCCTTATGTGACACTGGAGTTTTCTTTACCCAAGGATTTGTTTTAACCAAGATTTAAAACAGGGGTTACTTTACATCCTACTAAGAAGTTTTGAGTTTCATTCTAAAATCAGAGGTAGATAGAGTGCATAATTTTGTTTTACACTTTTTGTTTTGTTTTATCTTTTAGATATTAGTTCTGGAGTGAATCTGTCAAGATATTTGAATAAAAACTGAGAGCTTTATTGCTGAGTTTTAAGCATATTTTGGACATTATTTCATGTTATAACCACCAAGTATTAAACTGTAAATCATAATCAATGTAACTGAAGCATAAACATCACATGGCATGTTGTGTCATTGTTTTCAGGTACTGGGTTCTTTCTTGAGTATCCTACTATATTGTGTTTTAACACCAACACTGTAACATTTACTAATTATTTTTTTAAACTTCAGTTTTACTGCATTTTCACAACATATCAGACTTCACCAAATATATGCCTTACTATTGTATTATATTACTGCTTTACTGTGTATCTCAATAAAGCACGCAGTTATGTTACAAAAAGTGTCGATTGGACTGTAATACTTTCTTTTTACTTTCATTTATTTAATTTCTAATTTATTTTGCTTCCAAAGTGGGGGTCTCACTATGTTGCCCAGGCTGGCGTTGAGCTCCTGGGCTCAAGCAATCTTTCCATGTTAGCTTCCTGAGCAGCTGAGACTACAGGCATGTACCACCAAGCCTGCCTTATTTAATTTCTAAACATGTAATACATTCATATGACTGAAGGATGAAAACCTAGAAAGGCAGTAAAAAATTCCCAAGCACCGTAGGGAGGTCCTACATCATTCTCATTGCCTTAAGAGTAAACACTATTATTAATTTCTGGTGTATTCTTCCAAAGTGTCTTTATTATCATATAAGAAATTACAAACCTATGGTGTTCCCTTTTTCCTTTTACTTCACAGAAGATAACTACTCAGTTATGTGCCTTGCTTTTTGAAACTCAATGGATTCAGGAGATCTCTCCATTCAATATATAAAATGCTTTCTCAGTCTTTTCACAGCAGTATAATATTCCTGTGTGTGGACTGGACATTTAGTCACTTCCTTTTGGTGGGATATGTGGGTTTTCAGAATTTTGCTATAGTGAACAATATTGTACATCTCTTATTTCATAATTTCACTTGTGCACAAATATATCTGTGGGACCCATTCCTAGAATTGAGATTGCTGGATCAAAGAGGGTAAATAAGCATTTGTAACTTGGCAGATAAAGTTTCTAAAATGATAGTCATCGTTTTTTCTTTGTTTTAGTAATAACATGCATGTGAATTAAGCCAGTTTACAGTTTGCACTTTTCTTCTGAAAAGAACTTATCACTTCTCTCCTTGGTAGTGGTACCAGACTTTGGGGAGTGTGAGCAGTAGTTGTTGTTAGGTGCCGTCAAGTCGGTATCCAACTCATAACTATCCTCATAGGGTTTTCAATGGCTGATTGTTTCCGGATTGCCTGGTGAGTCGATTGCCATGTCCTGCTTCCATTTTTGTGGTGCCAGGAATAGTACCCAGGACCTCAGAGACTGCAGAGTGGGGCTCTACCAACTGAGCTAAATCCCAGCCCTTGTGAGCAATAGTAGAGGCACCTAAAAAGATGTCTCAGAACCAGTTCTGATGAGGATTCACCAGTCATAGTCATTGCCACCACCAGAAGGACACCCCTCCCTTGCTCTGCCTAGTACTGGCTCTACTTGAAGGAGGCAAGGAAGATGTGTAGGAATGCCAGCTCCTCTAGAGAAAGGGTACCTTTGCCTCCCATCAGTCAGGGGGGCAGAGTTCCCCAATAGGGGTCAGATGTTTGTGGAAAAAGGAATAACAAGTCCACTAGAGGCATCCTCATCTAGTGATCTGGAAATAATAGGAGATGATGGAGCTCAAGAGTGATGTTAGTAAGTGTAGCACCTCTGATAGAAAACACTTGCTATTTTTTGAAAGTGGGGTGATGATACCCACCTGAATGGCTACTGCATTTAAAGAGTGTCCTGAAGTCTGCATGCCATGAATAATTGTCAGCCAGTTCCAATAAATTGTGTAAGCCCTCCCACCACGAACGTGCCTTTGTTGAAACATCCAGACTGGCTGTTTTGGTGGCACTTGATAGCTGAGGGCTCTTCCACCCTTCACCCTGTCTGAACTGTGAGGATGACTCTGAGGAGGGCGACTGGCTTTCCATTCCATACTGGGCGCATGCTAGAGGGGACAGAATAAAGTTCAAAATTCAAACAGATCAAGCTGGCATAGATTGTGCAACAGCAAGTGAAATGGGTGTTTGGGGAAAGCACCAGGGCTAATGGATGTGTTCTGTGGGGCTGCGATGGGGTTTCCCTGCATTCATAATGCTGTAACAGTGGAATGAGTACAAGGGCAGGCATTGGCACACATGGAAAGATTTTCCCTTCCAATTAAGTGGAAGAAGGACATGAGTTGAATTCTTTCCCACAGTAGCAAAGCCACGGCAGTACAAACCACAAACTCATTCTTTTTTTTTTTTTTCCTTTTTTCCCCTTCATTAGTAAATGATGATGGGGAACAGAGTAATGTAGCATTGGCTTTATTCATTATGCATCATTTTGTTGTTGTTGTTAGGTGCCGTCGAGTTGGTATCCGACTCATAGCGACCCTCTGTACAACGGGAAATACTACTGTCAGTGCTTCTCTGCTGTTCATAGGGTTTTCAATGGCAGATTGATTTTTTGGGGGGAAGGGTTGCCAGGTCCTTCTCCCAAGCCTACAGCTTCTGGTGTTCCCAGGCGGTCTCCTATCCAGGTACTAACCAGGCCCGACCCTGCTTAACTTCCGAGATCTGACGGGATCGGATGCCACAGGGCTATGGCTGCAGGCCATGAATCCTTTACATCACTTCTATTAACACTTTCATCTACCCACAAAGTTTATGGAGCCTTATGGCTAGTATGTAGTTAAACTGTGATACTAATTTGGGTTATCTTCCCCTACTTTTCCAACATACTCATGAAGTTGTGCTGTTTACATTGAGCTTGACCTCTTCCCCTTCATCCCTCCTCATTGACCCTCCTCCCCATCCCAAATTCTCCAGTCTTCACTCCCCTCTGCTAGATCCCTTTCTTCTTCTTCCTACTCCTTATATTGTCCCTTCTTTGCTAAGTGTAATCCACAAACTCATTTTTACTGGCCACATGGACTTCAGGGTGCCACTATCCCATGGACATCGATGAAGAGATAGCAGCAACATACCAGATGTTCTATGATAGACAAGACATACTGTGTCCGTGTGTGAAGGTTGGGATGTCTGAGAGTGACTTTTGTGTACAGAAATGACTATACAGTAACTTGAGGCTTGCATTTTATACATATATGTGTATAATTTGTATATAGTCAGGATAAGTTTTTAGCTCATCTCTTTTCATTGTGAAATAATGCAAACTTAAGAAAAATTGCAAGAGTAGTACCCAAAACTCCCATATACTCTATAGCAAGATTAACCAACTGTTTACATTTGTTCTATTTATGATTCTCTTGATGGATAGATGACAGATTTGGTTGTTTTCCTGAACCATTTTGAGAGATCTGCAGACATCTGCCCCTTGCCTTTAAATACTTGATGTACATTTCCTAAGAACTAGGACAGTCTCTTGCATAGTACAATTACTAAAATAAAGATTGAACATTATATATAAAGCTATTATCTATTCAACTGCCCATATTTAAATGTCAATTGTGGCAATATCTTTTATTGTTCTATATGTTTCCCTGGCCTAAGATCTAATTCATGATCTTATGACATTTACTTGTCATGTCTCTTTAATCTTCTTTGATCTTGAACGGTTTCTCTGTCTTCGCCTGTCTTCAAAGATCTTGACATTAAGGGTACAAGCCTGTCACTCTGAAGGACGTTCCTCCATTTGGGTTTGTCTGATGTGTCCTCAGGATTAGATTCAGCGTGTGCATTTTTGGCAGGAGCATTACACAAACAATGGTATATTCTCATTGTGTCATACCAGGAGGCACATCATAATGCTCTGTCCTGGTTTTGGTGCTATCAACTTTGATTCTTGGTCAAGGTGATATCTGTCAGGTTTCTCCACTTGGTATACATTTTGAAACCTAATTTTTCCTAAACCTTTAGGTTCAACTTAGAAATCTCATTTTTCTGTGCATAAATGTAGATAAGGATATAAAAAGAAGTCTCAGTGAGTAGACTTATCCAAACTGAGCAGTCTGGATTCTCTTCAAAACTGCATTTATACATGTACTGTGACTTATTTTCTCTTTTCTTTTCTCTTTTCTCCTTTGCTTTGCCTTCCTTTGCTTTGTTTTGCTTTCCTTTCCTCTCCTCAACTTCTATTCTCTCCTATCCTTTCCTTTCCTATTTCCTTTCCTTTCCTTTCCTTTTTCTTTCCCTCCTTTTTGTGGTACTTGGGGGTTGAATCCAGAGCCTCATACATTCTTTGCACATCTAGCCCATTTTTTATTCTGAGGTAGGATTTCTCTGAGTTATATAGGCTGCCTCTGCCCTTGAATTTGTGATCCTCCTGCCTCAGCCTCCCAAGTCACTGAGATTTCCGGTGCGCCCCACCACATTTGACAATGTGCTTTATTTTCAAATCTAATATCCAACAGGGAAGACTTTCAATGCCAACGAAATCTCCACAATACCTATCGCACATAAATCTGAACAAATTTACAAATGTAGTAAATTTCAAATCCACTGAAGTATTCCAATACCATATAATGTATGATCTGAGTCCAATTATGCTATACGTTTTGAAGTCACATGTAAAATGACATTTTTAAATTAAAAACTAAGACTGATCTCTCCAATTTATTAATATGCCAAATTGCCACAAACATTTTAAGTCTTTAAAGCAAACACAGATTACTTGTGAATTCAACATAAAAAGTACTGGAATCATGGATTAGGGCTGGGGAGTGTAGCTAAGTGGTAGAGCACTTGTTTGGCATGTGCAATGCCCTAGATTCCATCCCCATCACTGCAAATAATAATAATAAAACCATGGACTAGTTTTACTCCAATATCTCCTGCGTTCATTCTAAAATGTCCTAAGCTTTCAAGATTTAATTGGTAAGGCAGGGCTCCTCAGTGGTGTACTCCCAATGCATCCCAAGACTGCTGACATTTTCATATCTTGCACTCTAGGCCTGGCCAGCCGAAGCCAGTTGCCTTAAGCTTCCTGCAGGTAACCAAGGATGTCCCACAATGACCATAAACAACTTCTCTCTCTACTGCAATATCTAGACATTTCGGCAACACTGCACTAAAGAAATACTTTTACCATCACAAGGGCTGAGGTTGCTGATGCAACAATTTTATGCATACTAAGACATATGAGGCATGTTGATGATTTTTGTTAGCCATCAATTTGTAACTAAGATGGGTAACTGTTCTTATGCCATAAGGGCACATTCAATCCCTTTTGAAAGTGAATACAACAATTGGGGAAATCCAAGCCTTAGCTCTTCAGAGATGCTTTACATCACACCACTTGGTCCTGGGTTCGATTTGCTCCTTTACCTGTGTTGGTAACTGCAAGCCTTTATACTAGGGCTCCCATAATCCCTAGCCTTACCTGTTTCATTCATGCATTGTGCCTGTCATCTTATTATTGATAGCACCTTTTCCCTGTCAAACAATGCGCCAGTGAGTAGGCACCTAACTTCTTTCAATCACAGTATTTCTCAATACAGCTGCTATTCATGTTTGGATTGGGACACTTCTTCATTATGCACAACCGTCCCTCACTTTGTAGTTCTCCCAGGCATTGTGGTGACAAAACAGCGTCACCACATTTCCAAAAGCTTCCTAAGATAGCTGTCGAAAATAACTCATTCTCTTTACTATTTGAAGGCAGGCTGTATTTTCTTTCAGTTTCCCTAACGTTGTTGTTGTCATTAGGTGCCATTGAGTCAGTATCCGGCTCATAGCAACCCTGTGTACAATAGGTGAAACACTATCGTCAGTGCTTCTCTGCTATTCATAGGGTTTTCAATGGCTGATTGTTTTGGTTTTTTTTTTTTTTTTGGAAGTGGGATACCAGGTCTTTTTCCCAAGCCTACAGCACCTGGCATTCCCAGGCAGTCTCCCATCCAAGTACTAACCAGGCCCTGCCCTGCTTAGCTACTGAGATCTGACGGAATCGGATGCCACAGGGGTACTGCTGCAGGCCAGCTCCAACTCTTAGAGATATGTTAATGGCGTTAGTTCTTGCATATTCCTCCTCATTTGTCCAATCCTCTAGTCACTTCTTCAAGGCAATTGAATATGTGTACCCTAGTGAAAAATGAATAGATGTGTTTTTCCAAGGTGGAAAATAAACATGTGTTTTCCCACCATGCCCAGTAAGGATGAACTATATGAAAAAAAAAAGGCTATTGGGATTAGGACACATGTGTGTACATATCACCTATAAGTATTCTGATAGAAACAAGCATGAGCTAGTAAACTTTGGACAAGGAGGGTCATTTTGATTGGCAGGTTTGCTTAGGCATTAGTAGGCAATATGGAGGAAAGGGGGATTGAAATTGACTCCTTCAGTTTGGCCATGGTAGCCGAAGCCACGTGTGTCTCTGGGAACACTGGAAAGACATTTCCTCATGGGCCCCACACTAAACCAAGTCATTGATCCATTTACAAAACAAAGACTCCAGTTTCATGTGACACTTGGTGCCCAGAGCTGGGCACCCAGGGCTGATGTCTCATGGAGCATACTCTGGTTTGAATAAAACTCGGAGAAACACGTGCTTGCTCTCTTTTTTCCTTCTTTTCTTTTCTTTCCTCTTTTTGCTCTTTGCTCTTGTTTTTCTAGCAACCACATGCACACCTCTCCCTTTTCTCTGGCTGCCATCTTCTCTGTCTGTGGTATGTTTCCCTCTAGAAGCCTGCTTAACTCTGTTCTCTCTGACTTTACCTTTCCCTGGGAATAGAAATATTTTTAAATAAATTCACCCAGGGAACTGAGTTTATATTTTAAGTTCCTTTGCAGGTTTATCTAGTCCAGGTGTCCTGGTCTTCTCTATAATTATTCCTTAAAGGTGTACTATCTTTAATAAAACTTATCTATACTCTCTACTCCCCATGTGTCTGTCAGCTTGTCATGCTATGGGGGCTTGCATGTTGCTGTGATGCTGAAAGTTATGCCACTGCTATTTCAGATTATCAGCAGGGCCACCCATGGTGGACAGGTTTCAGCTGAGCTTCCAGGCTAAGACAGACTAGGGAGAAGGACCCAGTGGTTCACTCCTGAAACAATTAGCCATTGAAAACCCTATGAAGAGCAAAGAAGCACTATCAAATATAATGCTGAAAATTAAGCCCCCCAGGCATCCAAATGTGACTGGGGAAGCGTGCCTCCTAAAAGTAGAATCAACCATAATGATAGGAATGGAGTAAAGCCTTTGGGACCTCCATTTGCTGATGTGGCATGACTCAAAATGAGAAGAAACAGTGTCTGCAACAATGGGCTCAAACATAAAAAAGATGTGTGCACAGCACTGGCACAGAGTTGGGTAGTGTTTTGTTTTGTTATACATAGGGGCACTATAAGTTGGACCCAACTCAACTGTACCTAACAATGACAACATACTCTAATGTACATGTCCGGTATAAATTCATTTATACACCAGATGCAGGGATCAAGGTTATGTTGCCAAATTCCCGGACCTGTGCTCCTGACCTGCCTCTCTGCACTCCCCGTGAATCTCTGGTAACAATTTGGCTCAGCATGGGGGAATACAAGGGGGCTTCTGTGTGCAACATGACTATCAGGATGAAGCCTTGAGGAATAAGAATGCATAAGTGAGTGAAGTCTAGGCTGGTGGCCAGAGGCAGGTTGAAGGGACAGTCTGGCTGGTGCAGGCAGCAGGATGGAGAGAGTGGGCAATTAGTTTGGCCCGCCCTTCTCTGGTTTCCAAACTACTTTGTAATGAAAGTAAAGGCAAAATTTTTGACTGGGCTCTGGTGGCACATCTGGTGCAGCACCTGGCCCACAGTGGGCAGAGAAGGCTTCCTGTGGGTTGGTCACGGCAGAGACACCTGAAGGGAGTGACAAAGGCAGGTAGGGCAGAGGAGAAGGTAAACTGTGTTGTCATTGCAATTGAGGTCTCAGGGAGCCCCACACGGTGCTATGGAACTGCAATGGCCTTCAGAATTGTCCCAATTTAAGGCGGGAGGGGGGCTGGGGAGCGGGGGAGCTTGTTTCTTTACATCAACCAGTCCTGTTCGCCTGTGAGCGGAGTGGTTGCCTGGGGCAAGCCAGGTCCCCATGGCTAAAGGCAACGGCCAGAGAGGGCCACAGCTGTGAGCCATCTGCAGCCATATTCCCAGCAGCTGAAGATGGGGGGCGGGCTTCAGGATCCACTAGGCGCATTTGCAAGCTGAAATCTAGGAAGAGGCCAGATGTTACATTCAAAAGAATGTTTCACAATGAAAAGAGAGAAGAGCTAAAAACTTACCCTGAATACATACAAAATACACACATACATGTATAAAATGTAAGCCTCCAGTTACTGTGTAGTCTTTTCTGTACACAAAATCCTCTCTCAGATGTCCCAAATTTCACACACTCACACAGTAAGTCTTGTCATGGGACATCTAGCATGTTGCCACTCTCACAACACCTAACCACAACAACATCTCATTAAGCCACTGTGGCATTGGATCCCCTCAAATCTCGGAAGCTAAGCAAGGTTGGGCCTGGTTAGTACTCGGATGGGAGACCACCTAGGAACACCAGGTGCTGCAGGCTAGGGAGAAGAACCTGGCAATCCACTCCTGAAACAATCCACCATTGAAAACCCTATGAATAGCAGAGAAGCACTGACAATAGTGCTGGGTATGGCACAGTGTTGGGGACTGTTTCCTTTTTTGTAGACTGGTTTGTTATGAGTCAGACTGGACTCCAAGCAACTTAAGAAGCATCTCATTAAAGGAACAGATATTCCTCCCCTCTCTTTGATCTTGTCTTCAGGTGTGTTGGGTTTCTCCCACCCCTCAGTCTAGCTGGCCATTCAAACTGGTCTTTCTCTATCACAGGAGGGGTCCTGCTTCAACGGAGGGCCCCTTCCCTGGACCAGAGTTGCAGGCACCTGTAGCCTTCATATGAAAACAGAGTACTGGTTACAGATTAGACCATTTGTAATGTTGCTGAAGGTTACAGAGCAGGTTATCTGAAAGGGGTATTATCTCCTAGCAACCATGGCCTTTGCAAGGACATTTTCTATGGGGAAGCACTGACCATCAGATCAAGGTCTTTGTCTCAGAGGAAGTTTACACTGATATTCACACTACAGGTGGCCAGGAAGCATATGGATGAGCTAGGAGGTGCATGGCTGTAGAGGCCTCTCTTCCCTTTCTTCCTGCCTATTATATCCCTCTAACAGGGCCTAATTGGAGGAAGTGAGATCATGGGGGGGCGTGCCCTTGAAAGGGATTTTAAGATCCTGGCTCCTTCCTGTCTCTTTGCTTCCCGGCCACCATGATACAAGCAGCAGTGCTATTCCCCACACTTTTGTGATGTGATGTGTTGCCTCACCCTAGTCCCAAAAGCAACAGAGAAGGAGCTAACCGACCATCGGGCTGAAACCTCCGAAACGGTGAGTCAAAACAAACCTTTTCTTCATGAAAGCTGATTGGCTCAGGTAGCTTATCACACTCATGGAAATCTGATTGATAAAACTTGCTACCTGGGGATCTCATTCAGTCTCAGCACTATACATTATTTTTGTACGATGATAACTCCAGGATTTGAATCTATAGCCAGGACTTTGCCTATGAGCTACCAACTTGTGGGTCTAGCTGCCTCGCCATCTTCATGTGGAGGTCTACAAGTCTTTCCTAACTTATCATGTGTGAGAGAAAGCTCCTGGTCTACTCACTGCCACCACTCTGCCACCATGGAAAATGTTCTCTCCCTACCTATTAATGGGAATGCTATCCTTTCAATTGCTCAGGCCTAGAACCTTGAAGTCATTCTCAACTGCTTTTCTTTCACAGCTTCAGACATAATCAGATCAGGCCATTCCTAGGCTTACAGCCCATGAATGGCTCCTAATCCCAGGTAAATGCTAAAGTCCTTCTAGAACTCTACAACCGCCTACCCTATCTGACCTATACCTCTCTGTCCATGCCTACTCCCCTGAACCTTCCTTTTCACTGTGTTTCACTCACCTTACTGTCACTTTCTCAACACCCCAGTCAAGCCAAACTTGTTTTCTCTTCCCAGTACACTCTTCCCCAGCCACACAGATTGCTGATTTCCTCAGCACCTTCTCAGACAAACCTACTATAGTCGCTATTTAGAACTGCAATTCCAAACCCTTATCTTTCCTTTTTACCTGGTTTATTTTTCTACTTCACATTTATTACGAACTGGCAGACTATGATTCTTATATATTGAATCATTTTCTTGTCATTTTCTACCATGAATAGAATGTCAAGTTTGAGGGAAGGAATTTGGGTCACTTTTGTTTGCTGTACTCTCCCAAAGCATCTAGGACTCTGGGCCAAAAGAATGTGCTCAGAGACATAAGTGTACATTTAGGCATTTCGTACGCCAGCTTTTCCTTCCCAGGCATTGTTGTTGTTAGGTGCTGTCAAGTCCGACTCATAGCAACCCTGCATACAACAGGGCAAACACTATTGTCAGTGCTTCTCTGCTATTCATAGAGTTTTCAACAGCTGATTGATTTTGGGGAGTGGGTTTCTGGGTCTATCTCCCAAGCCTCCAGCACTTGGTGTTCGCAGGCAGTCTCCCATCCAAGTACTAACCAGGCCCACCCACCTTAGCTTCCGAGATCTGATGGGATCCAATGCCACAATGCTACAGCTGAAAGCATTAGTTCTGTTCCTTTTATGGGTGCTTGTCAGAGCCCCTGGATGAGAATGACATCCCAGGAACATTTGAGTAGAAAGTCAGAGACATGACTGCTTAAGAAATAAGATCCTGAAGGAAATTAATGGGACAACAGGAATTGCATACAGAAGGAAAAAAACTGTGACAGGTGATTTAACATCTTACGTTGAAGGTGATGACCAGCTGTTCCCTATCTCTACTGAAAAGAGAACCAAAGAGAAGGAGTTTAAATAATAGCTTGAAGGATTTGGGATGGTATACAAGGAAAAATTCAATAAGCACCATCTGGGCTAAATATCAGATGCAGTATATTCATCCTCCTTGAGAAATGCTTATAGAAGGACAGATTCTCCCTCAAGCCTGGTCATATTTGATAGCAATGTAGGCTAGGTAAAGGCTAAAACAAGAATGTGGGAAGGCTTCCTTACAAACTTTACCTTCCTCTGACCCTCTGGCTTGTCTTTTGCTGCCCTGGCTGAATGCCTCATCTAAGCCTGGCCTTTTTCACATATTTTAGGACTTCCTGCCTCAAGTTACACAATAGTATTCAATGACCCATTTTGGCATTTTGTGCAAATATAGTCAAAGCCTATGCCTTTCAAGTGATGTCACAGGCTTCCTTAATTCTTTCCTCTCCCTTCCCCTACTCTCCTACTGTTTTATTTAAACCTTTAGCATCCTAAAATGGTACACGGTAACCTGACATAGTGATACAATTCATAACCTATTTATCTATATGTTATATATAAATTCATTTAAAATTATCAGCAGAAAGTAGCTGTTTGTTTATTTTAAGTGGCTTTTCTAATTCTAAAATCAGAAGTCTAAATAATAATGTCAATATTCAGAAAATAAACTTGTACTGGGTTTCATTTTCAGGCCAGGTACTCAGGATATGAGGTGAAAAGAGGCGGGGGTCTTTGTAGACCATCAAGTACTTCACAGTCTGCTAGAGGAGACAGATGAGAAATACCTGCTATGAATCATGACATCAGACTCTCTAAAACCAAAGTGATACCACAAGGAGGGGATATTAGTCAAACATGGAAAAATCAGGCAAAATCTCAAAGAGAAGATACAGTAGATCAGATAATTGCATTTGCAAGCACTATGTTAATATTCTTCCATGAATTTTGTTTGGAAAAGGCTTTTCCAATTAAATTTGGTCTTCAGAGTAAATTAATGTTCCCTGTAGTGCATAATGGTCATGAAAAGATCCTATATGGATTTGGTAGCCAGATGTCTAATAAAGTAACATGCAGCCTAAGGATTATAATTGCCAATAAAAAATTTCCACATTTTTTGTCACATTTAGCAAAGATTATTTAACAGATGAGCATTATTACAAGCAGCCTATATCCACCAATATTCCCACCTGAATACCAACAAAGAAGAGCGCTGCTGTATAGCAAAACATACATAGTAAGTCCTAACTAATTTGGAGTTGGATTTAATTTTTACATAAATGAATCAACAAATTAAGCACATAATATATTCATGTGCTTGACAGACTTGTACAAACCCCCATTTCATCAAAAAGGCAGTGTATCTGGGGCTTTCTATTAGACATAGCAGATTTCTAAACTATAAAAAAGAAATGAGAGATTCATATTAATAGTAAGAATTGTTATGCTAATTGTGAGTTATTTGTGCTCTGTACTATTTTTTGCTTTCTACTGAATAGTCATTATCTTACTCCATGTTTCTCTTTCAAATCATTTGGAAAATGCAAAATGAAGAAGCTGAATAAGGAGATATGCTTTGACATCTGCATTATGAAGTATCAAATTAAAATGACCATGTAAATCCTGTCCAACTCAAAGTGAAGTAGCGTTGTAAAAGTTTCTTTAGAAGACGATACAGTCAGGAGACTCTAGGTTGTGCTACAATAACATGCAGTCCACACAATCTTATTTGCTAAAGCAATACCAGTTTATCTCCAGTCCACATCACAGATCAGCAGTCAGGTTCTCTTTGGCTTGCAATTCCACCATTTCATAGGTCTTTGAGTCCAGACACATAGACCAGGATGAGAATATGTAGAAGTTACATTGGTGAAATGGACAGATCATTTTTATTCATCTTCACACCAGAAGGAACTCAGCCACAATTTTACAACCTAATGCTAGGAATACTAGAATAGATACCTTATATTCTCAAGTCTAATCTGCAATATTTAAACAGTTTTAGAGAGCTACAAAATCAGATGCAGATTAGAATTGTGTGTGCATGCAATTCTAGAATATACCATTTGAGAATATACAGTAGTCTTTCTGGGTGTGTAGGAAAAGGAAATGGATTGAGAAAAGGAAATGAACTGCCAACATCTAGCCAGTCTTTGATACAGAAGATAAGAACTTAACACATGTCTAATTCACAAAATTTTATATATTATGACTAAGATCCCTAGTCAACCCACCCAAAATGCAACTGAAGAACAATGCTAGTAGAATAACTTCTCAATGATTTAAACGTCACCTCTCTGGCCATTGAAAACTCATTTAACAGTCGTAATTTTTGTTGCTGTTGTTAGGTGCAGTCGAGTCAGTGTCCGACTCATAGCGACCCTATGTACAACAAGTGAGACACTATTGTCAGTGCTTCTCTGCTGTTCATAGGGTTTTCAATGGGGGATTGATTTTTGGGAGTGGGTTTCTGTGTCTGTCTCCTAAGCCTGCAGCACCCAGTATTCCCAGGTGGTCTGCCATCCAAGTACAAAGCAGGCCCGACCCTGCTTAGCTTCCAAGATCTGACAGGTTCTGATGCTACAGGGCTATGGCTATAGGCAAACAGTCATAATGTTGTTGTTGTTGTTAGGTGCCGTCGAGTCAGTATCTGACTTATAGCGACCCTCATAGGGTTTTCAATGGCTGACTGTTTCGGGATTGCCTTGGGAGTGGGTTGCCAGGTCCTTCTCCCAAAACAGTCATAATAGAGGTTCTTAATTCTTCCATGCATTCATTCATCTTTCATTCAGCAAATTGTCTGCCTTCTTGTGAAAAGCACCATTATAGGCACTAAAAAAGCAAAGATAAGATGTAGTTCTTCCTCCTAGTAGCAATAATGAGGCTAACTCTTGTCAGACCCAACAAGAACCTGGACACTTTCAGGAACTATAGATAGATCAGTGTGGCTGGAAGACACTGGGAAAGACAGGTGCAGCAAAGGCCAAAGACCAAGACAGGTGGCAGAAAATAGATCTCAGAGTGCTCTGTGTGTCATCCTGACAACAATTTGGGTCTTAAATGGGAACTAACTGAAAATATTGAAGCAGAAGTGTACAAGGCCAGATGGATGTTTTGGAAGTATCATTCAGATTGCCTCCTGTATGGGAAATGAATTGGCAGGATGCAAGGAGAAGGCTGCGGGTAGTCCATGGCTGCCATTGTTTTGCCATCAAGGACATTCTGATGTAGCTACTCTACCTGGACATGTTGACATGGGGTGATTTTGAGGCAGTCCAAAAAGCAAATCATTCTCTTTTCATTTTCATAATGAAGTGTTTTGTTGATTTCCTCTTTCTGATTACATGCTCACTGTGAACTATTCAGAAAATACATAGAGGTAAAAGAAAAGTAAAAATCACCCACAATCCAGTGCCTGGGGAAAACTGCCTGTTACCATAATCTGGTATTTGCTTCCATAACTTTCCCCAGGCTACTTTTTCTAACAGAAATGTGGTAATACCATAAATGCAGGTGTAACCTACTTTCTTTGTTTAGCAATACATTCTCAACTCTTTTACAAAGTACTAAGTACAGTTTGGTATCATAACTTCCTTGTTGTTAGTTTGAGACATGGTCTCACTGTATAGCCCAGGCTGGCATTGAACCTGGGATCCTCCTGCCTCAGCCTCCTGAGTACTGAGATTACAGGCATGTGCCACCATGACTGGCTGGTGTCATAATTTTTAATGGCCATGGAGGATTCCATTGATGGGATATCCCATGAGGCAATATAGGGTAGTGGTTGAATGGATAAGTTCTAAACTCAAATTATCTGCATTCATGTCCTGGCCCAGAGCCAGGGATCAGCAAACTTTTTTCTACAAGGCCAATAAAGATATATCTTAGGCTTTGTGGACAATATTAGCTAGGGTTCTTCAGAGAAACAGAATCAGCAGAATATAGAGTGGTACCTCAGCATTCGACCACCATCTGTTCTGGAAGACTGGTCTTGTGCTGATCATTTTGAAGGCTGAGCATTTTTTCCCATAAGAAATAAAATGATATAAATGTGTTTATTGGTTCTGACATCATATTGAATGGCTAATGCAGACACATGTATGCCACTCATATACTTAGCAATAAGTTCTTTTCAATTTAATTGCTTTTACTGTTTTCCTCTTTCTTTGACTTTTAAAGCTAAAATTTCTTGGGTATTATGATGATCTTATGACGTTTGTGTGTGTGTGTGTGTGTGTGTGTGTGTGTGTGTGTGTGTGTGTGTGTTTAAAAAAATGGTGAGCCGCCAGCTGCACTGGCGCACGCCTGTAATCCCAGCTGCTTGGGAGGCTGTGGCAGGAGGATCGCAAGTTCGAGATCAGAGGCAGTCTGCGTAACTTAGCAAGACCCTGTCTTAAAAAGTTTAAAAAAAGGGGCTGGGGGTGCAGCTCAGTGGTCCAGCACTTGCAGAGCATGCAGGTGCGAGGCCCTGGGTTCAACCCCCAGTACCAGGGGGGGAAAAAAAAAGGTGAGACTGTGAACACAGCACCAGGTCTTTACTGCTTGAAATAAACATGCAAAGTGGTCCTTTCCCCTTTGTTTCACCCAGAAGTGACACTGGTAAGTGTGGCATCTCATTCGAATTTTAGCACAGTAGTCAGGTGCTAAGCAAGTGGGTGAACCACAAACCAGAATTCTCTTGAAAATATTGGTCATGGACTGAAATGTTTGAGCACAGAGCAGTTTATGTGCCAAAGCCCTCCCCCATATATATATATATATATATATATATGGGGGCTGGGATTTAGCTCAGTTGGTAGAGTGCTGCGCTGCAGTCTCTGAGGTCCCGAGTTCAATTCCCATCACCACAAAAATGGGAGAAGGGCCTGGCAATCCACTCCCAAGGCAATCCCAAAACAGCCATTGAAAACCCTATGAGGGTCACTATGAGTCGGCTACCGACTCAATGGCACATAACAACAACAACAATACACACACACACACACACACACACACACACACACACACACACACACACACACGTACATACATACCAGGGTGGGGAGAGAGTGCAGGAGTTTGAGATTAATTTAGCTTAAGAAATTCACTTCTGTGATTGTGGAGGCTGACAAATCTAGAATCTGCAGGGTGGGATAGCAGGCTGAAGCCCCAAAGAAGAATTGCAATTCAAGTCTAAAGGCAAACTTTAAACTTTTAAAATTCTCCTGGCAAAATTCCTTCTTTCTCTGGGAGTTCAGTCTTTTTCTCTTAAGACCTTCAATTGATTGGATGAGACCCCCATACATTATGCTTTACTTCAAGTCTACTGATTTAAAGGTTAATCTCATCTGAAAGGCAACTTCACAGAAATGTGTAGAATAATGTTTGACCAAATTGGTACTGTGGCCTTGCCAGGTTGACACATAAAATTAGTTATCACACAGGCCATATAGTCTACCCTGTTGTTTATGCCACAGCACACATATAGAATATGTGAATAAATGTGCATGACAGTGTTCCAATAAAATTTACAAAAACTAAGTATGATACTGGATTTGGTCCATCATGTAGTTGGCTGATTCCTATGCTTAGCTGCTTTCACTGTGACTTTGAGCAAATAAATTCTTTAAACTTCAGTTTTGTCTTCTATAAAGAAATGGGAATAGTATTCTAAACTCAAAGAGTTAGGGTGAGAATCAAAAGAGACAATATTACTGAAACACCCAGCAAAATATCAGGCACATGTTAAGTGCTTAATAAATCTTCTCATTATTATTTATTCACTGACAAAATTGTTTTAAATACTTTCAAGGTATAATTGACATATAATAAACTGAATATATTTAAAGTGTACAATTCAAAAAAGTTTAACATGGCTACACCTATGAAATCATCACTACAAATATAGTGAATATATTTATCACTCAAACGTTTCCATTTAGTCCTTTGTGATTAATCCTGCTCTCCTATTTCCTCCTCCCCTGCCAGGCCCAGCTCCTATCCCAAGCAACCACTGATCTGTTTTATGTCACTATCCTCATCACAAAATTTTGATTGTTTGCAACCTTGCACCATTAAAACTGATGTAGCCATGTAATTTACAGACAGATCTTTTCGTACATGTTCAGTTACTTAGAATAATATGGCACATGAAAAACCATTGATTTGTAGAATATATTTATGTGATATGGTTATACATACTGACAAATTGCCTTTCAGAAAGCTACCAATGTTCATTGGCTGCTTCGCAACACTTACTTTTGATTTTTGAATTGACAGCATGTCAATGTGCTCTGGGACTAGCTAGTGTGTTATGGTTTAAATATGAAATGTATCCCACAGGCTCATGTGTTGACTGCTTGCTTTCCAGTTGGGGAAGCTACTTTGGAAGATTCTGGAAACTTTAAGAGGTGGGGCCTAGCTGGAAGTAGGTCACTGGGGGTGGGTTCTTGGAGGTTTCTTGTCCTGGACCCTTCCTGCCTCCCTTTCTGCTTCCTATCCACCAAGAAGGGAAGAACACCCTCTGCCACATGCTCCCACCACCATGATGTCCCATCCAAGCACATGGGGCCCAGCAACCATGAACTGAACCCTCAGAAAACATGAGCCCATATAAATCCTACTTCCCTTAAGTTATTTATATCAATTATTTTGGTCACTGTGACAAAAAAGCTAACTAGCACATATATACAGAGAGAGTGTGTGTGTGTGAGGGAGAAAGAGGAGAGAGAGAGAGAGATCGATAATATTTGAGGTACTAGGAGAGAGTTGGGGCTGGGATTTTGCTCAGTGGGTAGAGTGCTGTGCTGCAGTCTCTAAGGTCCCGAGTTCAATTCCCAGCACCACAAAAATGGGAGAAGGACCTGGCAATCCACTCCCATGGCAATCCCAAAAACAGTCAGCCATTGAAAACCCTGTGAGGGTTGCTATGAATCAGACACCGACTCGACAGCACCTAACAACAACAACAAGGAGAGACTTGAACACATTTGATGGGTCCTTATCAAGAAACAACTTCAGTGATCATAGCCTAACACTTAACATAGAAATGAAAAGAGATCTTTTTATTGGTGAGATGAATGGTGTTCCAAGGAAGCAACGGGCTAGGAAGGTTGCACAGGCTCTCCCACTCTCCCATGAATAAGGCATAAGATGGCAGCCTAGGAGTCTAATTGCACTGAAGCAGCATTCTAATTCTAGAACCTGTTGGTTCCACCAGGTCAACAGGACCCTGTTTTCCTGACTCATCTACAAAACCAGTCAGCTAGATAATCAGGAATAAAAGAACATCTACTGCAGAATAGGCTTTTCATCCTATTTTGTACTTGCTTGCTAATGAATGTACGCTTAAGAGAATTTGAAGAATTTGATCTGGCATTTAATTTCATAGTGACAAAATAGCAACCAGCAAGGTTGCTAAATCTGAAAGGGAGGGAAAGGAGGGAAATTTACTTTGTTTTTATTTTCATTTTATTTGTGGTCTGATTGTTGTTGTTTTTGTTGTTGGGTACTGTAGAGTCAGATCCAAGTCATAGTGACCCTATATAGAACACAATGAAACACTACCCAACAGTGTGCCGTGCACATGATCTTTTTATGTTTGAGCTCAATGTTGCAGACACTATATTTCTTCTCATTTTGAGTTGTGCCACATCAGAAAAGGAGGTCCAAGGGGCTTTACTTCATCTGTATCATTAAGGTCAACTCTCCTTTGAGGAGGCAATGCTTCCCTAGCAATTTCTTAAATGCCTTTTAGCCTGGGGGTCTCATTTGCAGGCCCTATATTTGACTGTGCTTCTCTGCTAGTCATAGGGTTTTCAATGACTAATTGTTTCAGGGGCTGGGATTTAGCTCGGTTGGTAGAGCACTGTACTGCAGTCTCTGAGGTCCAGAGTTCAATTCCCAGCACCGCAAAAATGGGAGAAGGGCCTGGCAATCCACTCCCAAGGCAATCCCGAAACAGTCAGCCATTGAAAACCCTATGAGGGTCGTGATGAGTCAGATACTGACTCGACGGCACCTAACAACAACAACAAATTGTTTCAGGAGTGGGCTGCTGCATCCTTCTCCAAAGTCTCTCTTAGTCTGGAAGTTCAGCAGAAATCTGTCCACCATGGATTGAATATCTTTTTATAATGCTGTTGAACATTTGCATTTCTATTGTTAATTACT
Organism: Pedetes capensis; assembly: GCA_007922755.1. Lineage (NCBI taxonomy): Eukaryota > Metazoa > Chordata > Mammalia > Rodentia > Pedetidae > Pedetes > Pedetes capensis. Next base: position 6,218 of record VMDO01014702.1, on the reverse strand, counting down.
TGTCCATTTCCTATGACTTTTTTTCTACTTGGTATTAATTTTTTCTTACTGGTTTGTAAGAGGTCTTGTTATATTAAGGGCTAGACTTTTGTCATGTGAGTTGCAATATCTTCCCGTTGTTTTATGGTGTTTTTTTTCTGAAGTAGTAAAGATTATATTTTGCTCTATGGTTTCTGGCTTGGGTGTTACACTTAGGAAATTCTCTAAGATTCTATAGTCACCTAAATTTTCTTCTAAGGGTTAGAATGACTGTTTTACATGTTCCTTAGAAAAAACATAATAGGTGAAAATCTAATGGTTTGTAAAATGCTCTTGAAGGTCTAAATTGCCTTTCTGATGGGATAAAGAAGTAAAAATTGTTTGGGTTATAATTTCTGAAATTTGGCCCCTTGCTTTATGTGCTTGCAGTCTCTTGCTCCTTTATTGTCTCTCATCCTTCTGAATAACCAATTCAAAGTAGAAGGAGAGGTAAGTTTCTAGGCCCATAGAAGAGGGCACAAAAATACAGCTGTGAAATTCTAATCTTCACCAATGAGACAAGCTTTTGATTCAGAAGTTGGTGACTCAAAAAAGACTCTGCTTAAACTCCACTGTGTTTTGGGCAGCAGGAAATACATATAGTTTCCAGAGGCATCAGTGGTAGAGTCTGAAGCAGTTGGGTCCAGTGCCTAACATTTGTGACATGATCAATGCTGCTGCTAAAGGACCAGTGTCAGGATTGTCCCTACTGGTTAAGTTCATCTGAGGGATTCTAGCCCCATTCATGATCATGTTGGCTTTCTCATATCCTTTAATGAATCTCTTCTTCATCTTAAAATAGCAAGAGGGTCTCTGATGTTTGCAACTGAACAATCTGGCTGATATAGAAACAGGACCAAGAATAGCTATGGAAAACATAACCTCAATGGAATGGGTGTCTGGGTTGGTTTTGCTTGTTGGTGAGCCTATAAGCACTGAATGTCCATACCAGCAGCAGCCCCTCTTGTTATTGTTAGGTGTCACTGAGTCAGATCCTGGTCCTACTCATAGTGACCCTATGTACAGTAGAATGAAACACTCCCTGATGCTGTATCATGCCTGGCACTATGGCTGTGCTTCTCTGCTATTCATAGGGTTTTCGATTGCTGATTGTTTCGGGATTGTTCCAGGAGGGGGCTGCAAGGTCCTTCTCCAAATTTTCTGAGGCTGAGGATTGAACTCAGGGCCTCGGAGAGTGCAGAGCAGCATTCTACCAACTGAGCTAAACACCAGCCTGAGGCCCCTCTTAAGGGAATAGTGGTCCTTATTGTGCATTGAAAGCAAGAAGAGATGGATTATATTGACCAAGCCATATCTTCTTTCTCCTAAAACAAACCCACCCATTAAGTGGTTAAATACTGTGCAGCTCTTACTGGTTACCTCTTAGTGAAAAGGAAAGATGAGCATACTTTTCATTGTTGAAGTTGCAACAGCCAGAATAATGAGTCAAGTTTCCTTACAGCCAGGTAAGAAAAAAAAAAAACACTGTGGTGAATTTATATATTAGAATATTCTATACATACCTGAAACTCACTTAGTGTTTGTACCCCTACAGCCTCCTTTTGCCAGAGATCCTGGAAGACATTGGGGCCACTTGTATCTAGGGAACTTGGATTTGAGCATAAAACTTGCTAAAACATGTGCACACAATACATAGGACATCTGGTTACCTTATGGTGAAAAAATGACATGCTTTCAGCTTTCAGCCTTAGTGTTCATTTAAATATAGTCTATCCTAAGGTGTAATTTTTGGCACAAAAACTATAATCCATTCTTAAAAGGTAGTAAGTGAGCATTTATGAAAAGTATGTAAGACATAATGATCTTGTCTCAACAAGCAGACTTTGCATATAACTGCTAACAAGAAGACATAATAGATGTTGGGAAAACTCATGAGAAGATTATTTTCTAATGGAAGCCGTATTTAACCCATCCTATCTCTAGGAAATTGACTTAAGGGTGAGGTAATACCTTAGGTAAACAACTTAGGAAGTCTATCCAAATTGCTCAAAGTGCTTTGCAGACATGAGCTAATTCACTCTTGTAAATAAGTTTGTGTAATTGGATTCATGTCCACTGTTCCCTTTGAATCTGTCTCATGGGAGACAGTTGGCCAAGAGAAAGGTGTCTGTCAATAAAGCCGGTCCATCTCCAAACTCAGGGGACCACTGGGGGCCCTGAGAAGATCCTCAACTTTTAAGGCCAGACTTCCTTGTTATGTCACGACATCTTCCTGTCTTTGTCTCCTGGGGATTTACAACAAGGAAACAGCTGTGGGGAAAGGCATGTAAGGGAAAACACCTCCAGGGAAAGGAGGCTAGTGAGTGCTATGTTTCTTTTAAAAATATCATGAGACCACACACATTTTGGTGATTTCCACCTTTACCTCCTTTGAACTTCAGAGCTCTTGGATAACACTAAAAATCAAATTGAATGGAGGTGAGCACTTAGGCTGTGTTCTCTTAAAACAGCTTCCAGTCCATTATCATAGCACTGCACTTTGAGATTATCATTAGCCCCTTCACAACTGAGGCTGTCACCTCCTGGCTGCTGACAGCATTAGCTGGTGCTGACACACAGTTCTGTCCCTCTCTAGAAACTATCTTCAGTGGAAATGTTCTCGCCCAAAGCCCCTCCTGGAAGCAGCCTGCATTCAGTGGCCTGGCAATGAGAGGTAGATATAAGGCCTAAGCCTCTTGGCACAATTAAGACAACTCTGAAGCGCCCTCCCAGTTCTGAGCTCACAATGGTATAGGGTGAAGAGTCTGTGTCACAGTTCACTTTCTCCCTCTACCCAGCCTTGCTTCCTTAAGTACCCCACTGGTTTCTCTCCTTAGAGTGCGCTCCTCAGTGAACTTCCTGTGTACTAATCTCCATCTCACAGTCTGTTTCCAGGGAACCCAACCTAAGACACACCCACTTTAAGTAATGGGCTGCATGTGGAAGAGTCAGAATGATAATTGTACAGGCTTAGCAAATTTAATTCTTTTAAAATTTTATTACCTATAATTAAGTCACCTCTGAGGGGAGTACTGACTAGCCTGGCCTTTTGACTCATGATTATAGCAGACAGGGCTGCATGCCAAAAAGAAACTTCAGGGATAGCAATTATCTAACTATAGTGAGGCCAGCAGGTTTTGAAGAGGACATAAAGGGTTGTTCATGTATTAACTCCTGAGATCATTAATGTCAAATGAGACCTGAAGAAGGGAAAGTGATAGATACATACTTAGATATCATTGTTGTTGTTAGGTGTCGTTGAGTCGGTATCCAACTCATAGCGACCCTCATAGGATTTTCGGTGGCACTTAGATATCAGTAAATACATATTGAGTGCCTACAGCATAAGCAATGGGGAACCAATGAGAAGAAAAACCAATGTGGTGCCTCCCTCATGATGCCCACAGTCTATCTTGGAAAACAAATAATTTAAAAAGGATGGCAAGTTGTAATGGAGGAAATCTGGCATGCCATGACAATAAATGTGAGAAATAGATAACCTTTACAAATATAGTGTTGGTGCAAGGACAGATGACAATGAAGTATGTATATGGATCAGAATGAATAAGTAATGGACAAAGGAAAAGAGAGGACTTTGAAGAAGTTAATCCAAGGAAATAATAATCTACAAGGCAAAAAGAAGAGTTTGCAGGAGGATGTTTTATTTATTTATTTATTTATTTATTTATTAGTACCTGGGAATTGAACCTAAGGCCTCACATACACTTTGCAAGTGCTCTACCAGTGGGCTACATCCCCAGCCAATTTTTAATTTTTCAGGCTACCTCTGGCTCAAACTCATGAAACTCCTGCTTCTACCTCCCAATCTTAGCATAAGATGTTCTATTTACAATGATGGAAAATTGAACACAACTCAAATGCTAGGATGATACCAGAATAACAATAATAGACCATTAGAAAGTAGTTAAAATGAAAATAATCAAGATTATATCTATCTGTGGAAATGTATGTGAAACCATATTAAGTGAGAAAAGCAGATGTGGTACATACTCACTGGATTATAACTATATGAAAATAAGAGTCTTTCTAAACCATGAGTTTAAAAAGTATGCACCAAAATGACAGGAATTTAATGTCTTATTTTTCCTTTCCTCCCATCACCTTTGTTGATTATATTACCTTCCTGACCTGATTTCCTTAAATTCCCACTTTCTCCATTACAAAAGCCTAACATATGCATGCATCAGTCTAAAAGTGCTTTCTAAATTTTTTAGTTACGCTCAGAAATTCCTGCTATCCATTACAGTAAGAAAACGTGGCAATATCACCCTGAGAAAAGAGCAGCATCTCAGAATGTATTTCTTAGAGTAAATTGTACATTTGAAAATGTCATAAAAGATATACATATGTTAATAAACAAGAAAGTTAGAACCTTTTGGAAAGCCTTTATGACAGTACATATCAGTGGCTATTTAAAATACATAGTCTTTGAATAATTCCAAATCTAGGTAGTTCTAGGGGTATGGTGTTTAACGATCATCTTTGGGGGAAAAAGTCTTGAATTTGTAGAGTTTGCCAATTTGTGTGGTGTAAATACTCCCATCATGGCTAATTCCAAGTTACTAATAGTACCTTAAGAAACATGAAAGCATAATAGCTACTCAGAAGTTTGTATGCAAATGCTCATAGCAACATTATTTAAAATAGCCCCAAAGTAGAAACTATCCAAATGTCCATCAACTATTGTGTGGATAAACAAATTATCACACATGTAAATAATAAAATACTTTGCAGCAATAAAAAGAGACAAACTACCGATAGACTAAATAACATCAATCTCAAAATAATCATGTTCAAAGAAAGAAGAGAAAATAACATCATATACTGTATGATTCCTATATATATATATGCAATTCTAGAAGATGCAAATTATTATGGCTAAAGTCTTACCAGTGGTTGGTTGGGGATGAGAGAGGCCAGATGGAGAGATTACTAAAGGACAGGAGAAAACTGTTGGAGGGGATGGTTTGTTCTTTCTTTCTTCCCTTGCCCAGACTTACCTCAAACTCCAGACCCTCCTGCCTCAGCCTCCCAAATGCTAAGATGATAGGTGTGCACTACCACTTATCAAGCTGTACCTTTTAAATATTGTATTTTATTATGTCAGTTGTACCTCAATAAGGCTGATTTAAAAAAAAAGCTAGTCAGTTTGCTCTTCTCATATCCCCCATGATCTTAAAATTTTCCTGCACCTGGCCTGACTGTCAATGGCTAATGCCCACATCTTTGTTAGAAGCCTGCCCTTGATCTGCCAAAATGCACACTGGTCTACAAGCTGGTGGAAGTGCCTGAGTGTTAATATCTTCCATTCTCTGCTTCCTTCTCCCTCTCCCCTGAGCAGCCTTTAGTGATTGACAGCATAATTCCGAGGTCAACTATTAATACTAGTGAGATTACGTTGTAGTTGTCCCTGATGGTAGCTGATCTAATAATGAATATATTGATGGGTTGTTGTTCTTTTCTGTATTACTTCTCTACTCCTCTGACCATGTCCATGTGCTCAGATTAACTCCATGCACTCCAATCCTTGTTCCAAGGTCAGCTTCTAGGGGAATCCAACTCAGACAGGCTCAAGAGTTTGGTGAGGATTTCCATCTAGAAATTGGAAGCAAGAGATTGACTTGAGGATTTGAGACCCAAGACCCTTGTCTAAAGCCAACATGTGGCACAAAAGATTTTTCACAAAGATGGACAGATAATAAAGAGTGAAAAGCATTAAAGGCAGGTCATCATGATGTCAATTATATTACTGGAAGATAATAGTAGGAGAAGTGAACAAATCATAGGATGAAAAACTATTGGTCAAAAAGATCAAGATGTTTGTGTAGGTAAGTTTTGGGGAGAAAATAGCATTTTTCCTGTTGTTTCTTCTGGTTTACTGATATCTACAACAAACATTCTGAATGATCTTTAGTAGAATTTTGCTGGTGTGTGATATTAATGATATTGTCCGATAGTTTGCTCATTCAGTTGGATCTCCTTTTTTGGGAATAGGCACAAATATGGATCTCTTCCAGCCAGTTGGCCAAGTAGCTGTTTTCCAAATCTGTTGGCATAAACATGTTAACACCTCCAGTGCTGCATCTGTTTGTTGAAACATCTCTATTCGTACCCCATCAATTCCTGGAGCCTTGTGTTTCACCAGTTCTTTCAAGGCAGCTTCCACTTCATCCTTCAAC
>VMDO01014701.1:34954-53721 GCA_007922755.1 Pedetes capensis | reverse complement strand
TGCAGTACTTAAAGGGCTTCACACATATCTTGCAAGTGCTCTGCCACTGGGCTGCACCTGCTAGCATATTTTATTGTTTTTTTATCTTGAGTCAGGGTCTCACTAAGTTATGCGGGCTGCCTCTGGCCTCAGACACATGATCCTCATTCCTCTGCCTCCCAAGTTGCTGGAATGACAGGCATGAGCCACCGCACCCAGCTTGTACTGTTCATGTCTTAGAAGCAGCCTTTACACCCACATCATCACCAGTGAAAAATTTATCCTTCAAATCCCAGTTGAAAAACAATTTCTCTGTAAATTATTTCTGATGTACTGTAGAAGTAAGTCACTTCCTTCTTTTCGTCTGAACTCCCACAGTGCTTGGTCCTGAACTCTGTTGCACGGTTATTTATGTATGTGCTTTGTCTTCTCATCCAAAATATAAACTCCTTGTCCAATCCAGGTGTGGTGAAGCACAACTGTAATCCCAGTGACTTGGGAGGCTCAGGCAGGAGGGTCATGAATTTGAGGGTAGAGTCAGTCTGTACTTTTATCTCAAAATAAAAAATGAAAAAGGGAGTGGGGGTCCATCTCAGTGGTAGAGCACTTGTCTAGCATGTGTAAGGCCCTGGGTTCAACCCCCAGTACTGCAGAAAGAAAGAAAGAAAGAAAGAAAGAAAGAAAGAAAGAAAGAAAGAAAGAAGAAAGAAAGCGAGCGAGCGAGCTCAGGGCCAATTTTTTTTATGTATTCAAAATTACTCTCTTCTGTGTTGAAATAGCATGTTTTTATGATACATGATGATATATTTAAAAAAAATTAGCATTGGAGATGTAGTTTCATGGTAGAGCATTTGCTCAGCATGTGTGATGCCCTGTGATTGATCTCCAATACTACAGAAAAAATATATAAACATGTATATGTATATATATATAGATATATATATATATACACACACATATATATATATATGCACACACAAATAATGTACATATACATATATATGTACTTTTTAAAAATAATGAATTAATACATTTTATCCATTGGTGATAGACTTCCTTTTTCTCTTATCTGTTTGATAAAATATATTTGCACATATAATCTTGCTGGTCTGCTAATCAATTTTTATAAGCTATTAAAATGTTTATTATCTATATTGAAATTAAAATGTGCTACATATGAATAATGTGTAAAATAGTATTTAACATCAGTAAAAATATCTTATAAGTTAAGTTGGAATCATATGTGATAGTAGGGGAAATAGTAAAATATATTAAAGATGAAGTAGTGAGCTTTTGTGGTTGGGAATCTATAAAACATAAACAGTATATAATTCTTCTTTGATTCTGGGAGATAGGCTGCAGAAAATCTATATTCCAAAAAAATACTCATCCAAAGGTCATTCATTTATTTATCAAATGCTGAAGAACTAGTTTATCATATCCACTACTGTCTTTTAGACACAGAGATTCTAATGTAAAAATAGTCTGTTTGGTGTGGAATTTTCTTTACATAAATACTTGAATGAATGGGCAGTTTAGGAAATGTTAGAAAACAATTGGGATTTTGAAGAAGACTTTTCAGAGCAGGAGGCAAACTAATTTGGGCTTATTTTCTTTTGCTTGACATATTAGTAAGTAATATAGCTGCTGAAAAATACCAAAATGAGCTGGGCGCGGTGGCTCACGCCTGTAATCCCAGCGGCTCAGGAGGCGGAGGTGGGAGGATCACAAGTTTGAGACCAGAGGCAGTCTGCGTAATTTAGCGAGGCCCTGTCTCAAAAAAGTAAAAAAAAAAAAAAATGGGCTGGGGACACAGCTCAGTGTTCCAGCACTTGAAAAGCATGCAGGTGCGAGGCCCTGGGTTCAACCCCCCGTACCACAAAAAACAAAACAAAACAAAACAAAACAACAACAACAAAAAAACCTAAAATGAGAGATTGCCATTTCCAAATGCACATGGTTTGTTAAATCTTGGAGAAATAAGTACAGTAAATAATTGAGTAAATAATTGGTACTCTTTTAACACAGGGATGTGCTTTGTGGTTACCTTTTGTGTACCAATATTGGCAATATCCCAAGGCTTGGAGAACTCGATGGTGAAATCACATCCACTTTAGTTGTGCAGCAGGGAAGAACATTAAACTGCAGGTAAGTAGCTAATGTTGCATGAAAACGCCATTCATCCCTCTTGAAGAATGCAGCTCAGGACTACTTTTGTTTTTAGCTCCTGTGCATGTTAGTAAGCTGAAGTAGAATATGGCCTGTACAACAGAAAATAGGTAAAGAGAGGGTAAGAATTAGTTATATGTGGAATATTATGTGGTTGCTGGAGTTATGTTTATTTGGTCAGTAAAATCCTATAGGGTTGAGCTTCAATTTCCTTATTAAGGAAAATGGTGACTCCTAGGTAAAGCCAATGGGTTAAATATCTGCATCTACTTTTGCTCCCTTCTGAAGTCTCACTAAAATGACACCCAATCTTTTTAAAAGTCCATACATCCACAAAAAAGCACAGAAAGGGAGAACAGATAACAGCAATGCAATTTTGGAATGTATAAGGCAAATGGCTGTGTGGCACATGACTTAGGAGAGCTGACAAAGTTGAATTTCTCTCAGTAATAGGGAAAACTGAGACCCAATCCAAGATATACTGTCACTTCCCAGAGAGTCAGAAATTGGAAAACATCATCCATTTTTAGAAGAGGGAGAAAAGTTTTGGGGAAGAGGCTGAGATAAGCAAGATAGGTGAATGTCTATTAAAGAAGCAGCCAGATGTACACATTACTCCCCCAGATCAGCTATAAATGGTATTGCCCACCCTTCTATGGAGAATGTGGGCTTTGTACTCCACAGAATAAACAAGAAGGCCTCTTGGCAGTACTGATGTCAGGGTTGTGTTGAAGTGGTCTGTCCTTAAGGATGCTCAGTCAGAATACCCTAGAATTCCCAATCATTTGGTCTGCCAACTTAAATATGAGCTTATATCAGATATGTGAAGAATATCTCTAACATGAAAAACAGAAGGAAACAGAAAACCATGTATCAATATTTATGAGACAGAGACTTCTATCATGAAACAAGAAAGTGGGATACTACCTGAAAACAAAAAACAAACACCAGAACATTCAGTGAAGGAAAAAAGTGTTGTTGGAAATTAATGATATTATGGCAGAAATGGAATTTAGTAGTTTAAATTTTCTGTATGAAAGTAGGGCACAGTACACCAGGGCATGGTGGCATATGCCTTTAATTCCAGTGACTCAGGAGGCTGATGCAATGAGATTGCAAGTTTGAGGCCAGAAGCAGCCTGAGCAATTTAGTTAGATCCTGTCTTCAAATAAAAAATTAATGGTCTGGGGGGTGCAGTACAGTGGTAGAACATTTGCAAAGTATCGAAGTATGTATGAGGACCTGGGTTCAACCTCCAAATATTGCAAAAAAGAGAGAAATGAAAAGAAAGAAAAAGAAAAAGAAAAGATAAAGAAAAATAAAAGTAGAGCAAACAAGGCAAAGAAATGGAACATGGAGAAAATGTCATCAAATTAGAATAGAAATATGAATGAGCAGAGAAAACAGCAGGAAGGACATTGTTAATGAGTAACTCTAGAACCTAAGGACTTGAGTTTTCATTTTAACAGGCTCACCAGACACCAGGAACAATGCGTGAAATTAAAGGCACCTTGAAACATAACATTATGAAAATTTAGAACCTAGAACAATGAAAAGAATCACAAAGGCTCCCACAGAGGAGGAAAAACCTAGACCCAAGAATTAGAATGGATTAAGGTATATCAACAGGAGCCCTGAGAGTCAGAATACAATGGAGAAAATTACTTACAAATCAGAATTTTGTATCAAAATATGAGATCTCATGTGAGAGTCAATTATAGGGACATTTTTAGACATTGGTAGCATGCAACTTTCTCTAAAATTTATTCTTCTATACCCTTCTCAGGAAGTTACTGGAAATTATGCTCCACAAGAATGAAAAGAGTAAACCAAGGAAGAGATAGGCAGGGGATAAGGGAAACAAGATAGTCACAATGGAGAGAGACAATGTGAACTCGATAGTGAGAGGAATCCAACATTACAGCTTTATGTCTAGTAACTGGGAAATCAGAACAGATAGGAGCAGACCAGAAACTTCAGGACAGAAAGATGAACTGATGCTCAGATACATCTTCTCTGGAGGTTTTGACAGCCAGCAGAGAAATTGAATTACTTTTGAATTAATGATGATGAATTGTGAGAAAAGTAGGTAGAGAAGCAGTGAACAAATAAAAGAACTAACCTGAGGAAAAACAAAAGATAGTACAGGAAATGAAAATGTTTACTCATGATAGTACTGTTTTGCTCAACTGAATAACATTTATATAGTTACAATAATGTGTAATTTGTTACTGATTTAACTATTGATTAAACAAAATTTATAATGAAAGGATAGGGGAAAGGGAAACTATGTGTTCGCTATAGAATGGAGGGAAAATTCTCAAATTCTCAAATTCTCAAATTCATTTAGGGAAGCCAATTGATAATTCATGGTATTTTCAATCACATCAAATGGCTGTGAAAGCTGCACATAGGGAGACAAGAGAAGAATTGATGCTTTAGGGTTATGCTGCTGGAGACCAATATTGAATATACCCTGGACTGCTGAAAGAACTAACAGATCTGTCCTAGAGGAAGTACAACCAGAGTGCTCCTTGGAAGCTAGGATGGCCAGACTGCATCTTATATTATTTTGGACATGTAGTCAGGAGGGACAAAACCCTGGAGAAGGAAATCATGTTTGGGAGAATGGCAGGTCAACAAAAAAAGGAAAACCCTCAACTAGATGGGTTGACACAGTGACTGCCACAGTGGATTTAAACATAAATAAGATTATGTGCCTGTCACAGAATCACGGAGTGTTTTATTCTGTTCTATATAGGGTTGCTATTAGTCGGACCTGACTTAATGGCACCTATCAACAACAACAAAGTTGAAAAATAAAAGAATAGTAATACAAACTCACTAATTAAAGATATATATATATATATACACACACAAAGACTCAGGAGCAGAAAGTAGTTTCCTCCCAGGAGGGCCATAATGTGGGGAATGATGGCTTTATTATATTTAAAAAGACAATTTATATTTGACTGTATGTGCACATATAATTTTGATTAAAATAAAAGTGGAAATTTTTATACTAGCATGGACATAGTACCATATGAACAAATTGATTATGAATACACATTTTCAATTATCCCATTTTCTATAATTCTGAATAATGTGAGCTTGTGAGCTTGTATATTAAAGAGTGAGGGTACAATAGTTTGTTGTTGTTAGGTGCCATCAAGTTGGATCCAACTCAGGGTGACCTTGTGTACAACAGAATAAAGCACTACCTAACACTTTGCTATGGACATGATCTTTTTTGTTTGTGCCATTGTTACAGCCACTATGTTTCTTCTCATTTTAAGTCATGTCACATCAGCAAATGGAAGTCCCAGGGGCTTTACTCCACTCCCACTGTTAAGGTCAACTGTACTTTGAGGAGGCAACTCTTTCCTAGTCTTTTCTTGAATGCCTTCCAGCCTGGGGGACCCATTTTCTGGCACTATATTTGACAGTGCTTCTCTGCCATTCATAGAGTTTTCAGTGGCTAATTGTTTTGGGAGTGGGCTGCTGGGTCCTTCTCCTTGGTCTGGTTTAGTCTAGAAGCTCAGCTGAAACCTTTCACCACAGGTGGCCCTGTCGGTATCTGAAATGCTGGTGGCATAGCTTTCAGCATCACAGCAACATGAAAGCCCCCATAGCACAACAAGTTGACAGACCACATGGGGGTACAATAGTCATTCTCAAGTAGAATTTGTACATATGCAATATTTGGGGGAAATGTAAACCAAAAGCAATTCTCCTTCTTGTTTGAAACACATTTGAAATCTTGAAACCTACTTATTAAGCCAAATACTAGTAATAATGGTTTGTTGGACTTACACATGAAGTCTAAGGCAAAGTAATAAAGCTGTTTCAGTTCAGGCTCTTGTTATAATAATTATGTTTAAATCCTGAACTCTATCGATGTCTATGAAAAGAATTAAATCAAAAGATTCATTGCTTTCTCTGTTTAGAATTCAAACATGTTTATACTACTGGATTTAATTAAATAATAAGTAGAAAATCGAAGTAATATTGCCCACTTTTTGGACTATATTTTCAAGATGAATGTAAATTAATGGAATCTAATTTTCTTCATTTTCCCATTTTATTTTTAGTGGTGGGCATGTTAAACTTGAAGAGGATGTAGATCTTGGCTATGTGGAAGATGGAACACCCTGTGGTCCCCAGATGATGTGCTTAGAACATAGGTGTCTTCCTGTGGCATCTTTCAATTTCAGTACTTGCTTAAGCAGTAAAGAAGGCACTGTTTGTTCAGGAAATGGAGTAAGTATTTAGTACCTTGGGAGAAGGACCCGGCAACCCACTCCCAATAATCAATCTGCCATTGAAAACCCTGTGAACAGCAGAGAAGCACTGACAGTAGTGTTTCCCCTGTTGTAGGTAGCGTCGCTATGAGTCAGATACTGACTCAACAGCACATAACAACAACAACAACAATTTAGTACCTCACCACAGGAACCATTCACTTCTTTCTTTTAAATCACAGAAATAAATATGATACAAAAAGGCTTATTTACTAATTATGGTAAATGTGATTATACATGTTTCTGCTTGGCGTGTGCATAGCTGTTTGAATATTTTCATTGTACAATCTGAGAAGCTTGAGAATAAGAAAAATTATAATATTACTAACCAAATTCTTTTATCTTTCTTTCTTGTGTTAATGTGACCCTATGTAATGCCAATATTCTAGTAATTTTGACAAAGTATAGTGGGATTTTTTTTTCAAGAGAGTAAAAAGGAGGGATGATAGGCCATAATATTTAACTACTGGTGTCATCTGTGCACTGACTAATCAGAACTGACTGCAAATAACTGCTGCAGCCACACCAGCTGAAGATAAACTCTAGAAATAAGAACATAATAATTTGGGAGAAATATTTCTCATAGAGGAATGGAAATAATGTCATTTCAAAGACTTTTAATTCTGTTCTTTCAGTTATGTATCAGATAATGCAGTTTCTGTATAAATAAGTTTATGGGTTAAATATTCTCCATTAGGAATAACAGTTCATCATTTTCAGTTAGGAATTCCTATGCTAACAAACAGTTTTGGTTCTTTTCCTTTTAGCATGTGCTATGGCTTTTGAACAGGTTGTATTATCCAGTTGAGGTAAAGGATTCATGTCTTGGAATTGCAAGCTTTTAGTTGTGTTCATTTCATGTAATATCCTTGAGATGTATGCCAAGAATTTACTTAGGGGATTAACTGTCACTGTTTGTCAAAAGATAGGGACTCTAATGGCACATAAGAGAGAAGAAGAATTAGTGCTGCTATAATATAAGGGCATCTTCTAAGTCTTCTTTCTTTAGCCCTTAATAGAATTTTAGGGAAAATGCCTTTTGTGGATGCAATGGAAAAGAACAATGGAATTGTTTTTTATCATCCATGCTAATGGAATACCATCTTATTCATAAAGTTTTAAATACAAGATGCAGAGATAAAACATATTTATGTTCAATAGTCATTGGCTTAATTGAATAATAACAGTAATATAAATCAGATGGTAAATAGCATCCAAATAATTTGCAATAACTACACATAATACAGAGGTGTGACATCCTATGTGATTTTAACTTACAGTAACTCAATATAGATGACAAGAAGTTAAAATGAGTACAGCAAATATTCCCTGCTTACTATGTATCATGTAATTAAGTGTGTGGGCTTGCAATCAGGTGGCTTTGGATTCCATTTCTGCTACTATCTAGGTGACTTTGTACAAAGTACTTAACCTCTCTGCGACTCAATTTCCTTCTCTCTAAAATGGGGGTAATAATGGTGCCTACTTTATAAGATTCATGTGAAAGATAAATGAATTAATACTTGGAAAACACTTAAAACAATGGTTGGGACACAGTGAGTGTTCAGTATTTGTTAACTATGCTGTTTATTTGTTTGTTTTTCTATTTTCTTTCTTTCTTTTTTTTTTTTGCGGTACTGGGGGTTGAACACAGGGCCTCACCCTTGCATGCTTTGCAAGTGCTGTACCATTGAGCTGCACCCTCAGCCCATTTTTTAACCTTTTCTTGAGACAGGGTCTTGCTAAATTACGCAGACTGCCTCTGATTTCGAACTTGCAATCCTCCTGACTCTGCTTCCTGAGTTGCTGGGATTACAGGCACGCACCACCATGCCTGGCTACTATGCTGCTTATTACCCTCACTATACATTGGTATCTCTGTCTTTGATACTACGTCACTGGTGCTATCATATGATATGGAAACTGATATTTGGAGAAGGCAGGTGACCTGATTACGTTCTCTTAGTAAGACAGTAGTGACATGGGGACTCAAATCCAGGCCTTTAGCCTTAAGCCTCAACTGTTTTCTTCCTGTATACCAACACTATTAATCTGTAGCTCCTAATGGGTCTGTTTTATGGTTACATTTACATACAGATATATATTGTCTTCTAGAAAATTAAATCACATAAAACAGAAACACTCCTGCACTAAAAATTCTCCTCAGGAGGAATTTCACTGATCTTAAGCCTCACTTAATTCTCACCTTCTTCCCATTCCAGGTGTTTTCAATTATAGGATCTACGTGTGGATTCTGTTTCCTACATGGATCAATGAAGACAGATTATTTTCCCATAACTTAAAAGAATTTGGTGGGGTATTTTTGTATGGGTGTGTGCATTTTTTCTGTTACATTTGTGAGAGTTTAGTTCCTAAGACCATGAGGTAACTAGTTTTTGTGATATGGGCCAACAAACCAGGATTGTAGCCTCATGAATCTTCTTAGACCACTGCAAAACATCAGGCCTTTCTATATCTTTGTTGGTGTCTCCACCACCTCCCTCTCTCTCTGGTGGTGCCTGGGATAAAACCCAGGACTGTGCATATGCTAAGCAAGCACTTTACCACTTAGCTATATCCCCAGCCTTTTGGACTTTTCTTTCCTAAGAACTTAATAAAGTTTTGGGATAAAGAACTTTTCTTTGGAGTTAAAAAAAGCTTTCATATTGGTTAATTGACACATGATTGTATTTCTGCTACGTTTTTAAATCTCTCTCATAACATTTAAGTTAATAAAAGTCAAAACAATATTTTCATTAATTTTCTTTTTAAACATAGATTAACTCTGCTATTTAAAATAATTGTTCTCCAACCAAGAAGCCCATCAACAGAAGAATAGATAAAAAAAATACTGTGGTACATATATACAATGTTATATTGTTGTTGTTGTTGTTAGGTGCTGTCGAGTCGGTATCCGACTCATAGCGACCCTCATAGGGTTTTCAATGGCAGATTGTTTTCGGGATTGCCTTGGGAGTGGGTTGCCACATCCTTCTCCCATTTTTGCGGTGCTGGGAATCGAACTTGGGACCTCAGAGACTGCAGAGAGGTGCTCTACCAACTGAGCTAAATCCCAGCCACAATGTTATATTACTCAGCAGTAAAAAAAGAATGAAATAATGTCATTTGTAGCAAAATGGGTGGAACTAGAGAACATCATCTTAAGTGAAATAATACAGGCTCAAAAAGAGAAATACCTTATGCTCTTACTCATGTGAATTGTACTTAAAGAAAGAAAAAAATACATATGTTGTTGTTGTTCTTAGCTGCCGTCCAGTCGGTGTCCAACTCATAGTGACCCTACCTATAACAGGCAAAACAGTACTATTAGTGCTTCTCTGCTAATCATAGGATTTTTAATGGCTGATTGTTTTTGGGGAGTGGGTTGCCAGGTCCTTCTCCCAAGCTTACAGCACCTGGTGTTCCCAGGCAGTCTCCCATCCAAGTACTAACTAGGCCCGACCCTGCTTGGCTTCCAAGATCTGACCAGATCAGATGATACAGTGGTACAGCTGCAGGCATACCTATGTAGATATATAAAAATGAACAATCAAACTTAGCCAAGCAGGGAAAATATAAGCTGAGTAGAAAGAAGGAAGGGGGGGACTAGCATAAGGAAGCAAATGTTGTGGAAGGTGGGAAGGGGAGAGAAACTAATGTAAAGGGATAAAGGGGCAGAGGATAATCTCAATGTAAATGATACAACTTTATGAGCCCGTGGGAAAAATAGGGGAAAATAACCCATAACTCCACACAAATTTTACTACATATTAATCAAAAGCTTCCATAAACTTTTAAGTTGATGAAAGTGTAACCAAAAGTGATAGTTACACAATAGAAATAGCAAATGCTGTATTACTGTATACCCCACCAACATTTATCAGTAAAGGGAAAAACCAAAACCAAAACAAAACAAATACAAAAATAATTGTTCCCTTTATGTCAGTTGTTAGCCTCTAGAATTTTTTTTTTTTTTAGGTACAGGAGTGAAAAATAAGTAATTAGTATTAAGAAGAAAGTACCAATAATTTTTCAGTGCCATCAGATCCTAAACATACAACAATTAGAAATGAACATTTATTTTTCATACCTCTATACCAGAGAATTGACATTTACTCTAGTGTACTTTTGGATTTTAGGTCTGCAGTAATGAGCTGAGGTGTGTGTGTAATAGGCACTGGATTGGTGCAGACTGCAACACTTACTTCCCTCACAATGATGATGTAAAGACTGGTATCACTCTGTCTGGCAATGGTAAGTACTTGATTTGTATCATTGTATCATCTGTATATACAAGGAAATAGAAAACTGCCCTTTAGATATTTTTTATTTGAGTTATTTTTATAACCCCAAAATAAATTATATTCACATAATAATTACAAAATTGTGGTTTATCTTGTGAAATGGATCATTTTCATTAAATTATAGAAATTTATCATATTGAGTATAACTTAGTCTACTGATTATACTTATCACATTCCTACTTCAAAAAATTTTCAAGTATTGTACTTCTCTGAGGATGTCAACAACCCTCTGGTATATCTTTTAAATGAGGAAAGTGTTCAATTTAAAGGTAGAGTTTTATAGATGAAAGAAGAAAAAACAAGGAATTGATGTTTAAATATTTTATTTTAGTATTCTTTGTTATGGCATCTCATCAATTTCAACCCCACTTCTTTAGTCTGAATTAGAAGTAGTGACCTTGGCCAAGGTGCCCAAAATGAATTACTACATGGATCAGAAACAACAGGGAGGGGCAGTCCTAAGAGCAAGGGTGGCTTGAGTGGAAGTGGAGAATTAAATGTAGATAATTGAAAGAACTCATACCTTAAAGGCAAATACCTTCTTTAAACTAGTTTACTATTTTGTTATTGTGTATACTTTTACATGAAATAATGCTCAAGTTCTAAAGTTGATTAGCCTTCAAAGGATAAGAAAAAAAAGGAACACACTCATTCTAATAATCCAGTTTTAAAATCTTAGCTAACGTGACTTTAAAAAGAAGATCACAGAATGATTAAGATTTTAGTGTCCTCTGACTTAGTGAGGGTAAATGTGGAGCTTGTTTCCACAGTCAGGGCAGATGTGAAGATATTTATAGGTTTATGGGTTAAGTGACTTGTTAAAAGACACACCATTTCTTAGAAATCATCAAGACGAACATCTGAGTTCACTGATCTTTGTTAAGCCCCCAGAAGAAAAGAGAATGGAGAACAGGCATGCTAGGTCTTGTTGTTGTTGTTAGGTGCCTTTGAGTTGGTATCTTGACTCATAGTGACCCTATGTACAACAGGCGAAACACTATCAGTGCTTCTCTGCTGTTCATAGGGTTTTCAATGGCAGATTGATTTTTGGGAGTGGGTTACCGGGTGCTTCTCCCAAGCATACAGTATCTGGTATTCCCAGGTGGTCTCCCATCCAAGTAACTAACCAGGGCCTACCCTGCTTAGCTTCCAAGATCTGATGGGATCGGATGCCACAGGGCTATGGCTGAAGGATGCTAGGGCTTAGAGTAAGAAAATCTCAGTGACGCAGAGAACCTTCTGGCATCTGCATTCCCCCATCCCACAGGGGACCTGGGCAGTTTGGAGTTGGTCAGTCTGCTCTGATGCTCTAACTCTGCTGTCCAACATGACTGCTGAGGGCTCCTAGATGGACAGATTACCATTTCTGCTATGGGGAATTGGAATCCTCTGTAGTTACTGTCCTCAGTCATTGACATTTGCTGCCTGGAGGGATACCTTGGGAGTGGGACAGGCAAGGAAAGATCTGAGCTGCTGTGGATGCAAGCCCTGCAATTAGACATGTGGTATGAGTCAGTATCAGCAAAACGAGCCTCCTGGTGTCAGAACCAGGCCTCAGATTCACCTTTTCCTCTCTGGGCCTTTTACATGAGCTTATTGACCAAGGCTTTGACTCACTGGGCCATCTCACTGCTGCCATCCCCTTGAGGGTTACTGCTTAGCCTGCCTTCAATGGTTGCTAACATAATGTTGCCATTGCTGAGTGCTGAGCTTCGGCTCTACCTCGACTTCTGCCTGCCTTGGCCTTCTGCCCACCTGGTGCTGCCTCCCCGTATACCACACCAGCCACAGTCTCCAGCTCACCAGACCATTTTTCTTGGCATATTCTTTCCTTAGAATACCACAGTCATCATTGCTCAGACTGGGAATTGTTTTTATCATCTGGATGCCTGAGCACTGATCATAGAAACCTGTAGATGTGTTTTCTCTCTTAAGAAGCTTATATTCACTTTGAGAGACAAAATATAAAATATACAACAAGAGCAATAAAGGCCTTTCATTACTTGTTAAAATGAAGTGATTTGAGCTATAACAATTCTAGAATTTTGAGGAAGAGAAGGAGTCAAAAGGATCACAAATTTTCTAAAAGTTCCTTCCTAAAGGATGCTGGGCTTCCTTTATATCATTATTCATTCCTCTTTTAGTTCAATAACATTCTTTTTTCTAGAAAAATGCATGGAAAATGCACCTTGGCAAGAACTAAAAAGGAACCTGAATGAAAAATAATTTTAAAGAAAATGATTGATGTGGATTCCTGAATTATGGGTGATTTTTCTTTCCTTTGAAAAATACCCATGCTTTTAATTTTATTAGCATTGTATTTATACATTTTAGTGGGATACAGAGTAATGTCATTTGATATAACTGTCATGCAACTATTAAATCAGTTTTTCTAACACTTCCATCTCCTTAAACAATTTGCAGAATAGAATAAATGAAATAAGAAAAAAGTTGTATGCAACCATGGGTTATACACTGATTGACTTTTTTTTCTTTCTTTTTTGTTCCTTTTTTCATGTATTCATAGAGTTCCATCCTGTATATTGCATTGTTTTCTCTCCCTCTTTACCCTTCTACATTGTTCCCCCTCCCCATTTTCACTCCCTTCCACTAGTCCCCTCCTCTCTCATAGTGGTTCCAGTTGTATTTTCCCGTCTTAGATAAATATGATTGTTCATTTATATGTGTGTATGTTTATGTATAATTTTTCCTTTAACGTAGATTTAGCTCCTGCATATGTGTGAGAACATGTGGTATTTCTCTTTTTGAATCTGAAAATACTCATTCTTTAAAGCAAATAATATTACTAGCTGGGCATGGTGGTGCACACCTGTAATCCCAGTGACCTGGGAGACAGAGGCATGAGGACTGCAAGTTTGAGACCAGAGGCAGTCTGTATAATTTAGCAAGACCCTGTCTCAAAAAGTGAAAAAATGGCCTGAGGGTTCAGCTCAGTGGTACAGCACTTGCAAAGCATGCAAGGGTGATGCCCTGCGTTCAACCCCCAGTACTGCAAAAAAAAAAACTAATAACAATAATAATAATAATATTGTTAGTGTGATAATTACAAATAAGGAGAATATCTTCTTGAGGGGATTTTCTGTCACTGATCTTCCTGATCTTCCTTATTTTTTCCTTTCCAGGTGTTGCTGGCACCAATATCATAATAGGGATAATTGCTGGCACCATTTTAGTGCTGGCTCTCATATTAGGAATAACTGCCTGGGGTTATAAGTAAGTGACATGTCTCAATATTATTACTGCAAAAATATACTTTTAAATATTTTGATTAAATAAAAACATGTAGAAAGTTTTATATTATTAGATAAAGATACTTGCATTAAAAAATCAATCTGGTTCAACAATGATTACCATTGCCATGGTTGTTGTTGTTGTTGTTGGGTGCCATGGAGTCAGTGTCCAACTCATAGCGACCCTACGTAGAACAGGTAAAACACTATTGCAGGGCTTCTCTGCTATTCATAGGGTTTTCAGTGGTGGACTGGTTTTTGGGAGTGGGTTGCTGGGTCCTTCTCCCATTGCCATGGTTAGAAGTAATGATAATTTATTATATTTTAGATTTTGAGACTCTTTTCTATTCTAAGAATACTGAATATTGTTTTAAGATCATTGAAGTAAATTAAAATCAATCCAAATCGTGTCTTATATGAAGTCTGGGTTGCTCTGCTCTTTAGTGACAAAGCTTCTTTTGACTTTAACCTATAGTCGAAAATCTAGACAAAACAGAGAGCTCAGAGCTTTATTATCTTTTCTAAGTTTTTAATTTTTCTGTACTACTAGGGTGTGGAACTCAAGGCCTGACACATTCTAGGCAAGTACTCTACTGCTGAGCTGCACCCCAACCCTTTTCCATTTTTTATTTTGAGACAGCGTCTCGCTAAGTTAAACTGGGTGCCTCTAGCCTCGGACTTACAATCTTCATGCCTCAGCCTCCCCAGTGGCTAGGATTACAGGCATGCACCACAACACCCAGCAGCTTAGTGACTTAACAACAACTTCAACAATAATAGTTGTATCAACAGAGCAATAGCAGCGGATCTGTTAATGAGTGCTTAGTATGTCCATATGTCACACTGAGGGCAAAACCCTTTTATCTTCATATTCATTATGAAGGAAGCACAATTATTTATTAAATGTGTGAGTTCTTAGTATGAAGAAAAGACTGTTATGAGATTTAATTTGTGAAAATTCAACTTCATGTTATAAATTTTAAAAACTCGCTTCCTAAGCTCGAAAGTTTACAACTTTTTAGATTCTATGTATAAATTTCAAAAAGTTAAAAGTCATATTACTTTTAAACAATATATGACACCCTTAAACATTTTGCTAAGTAAATGCCTTCAAACATTCTAACCTTATTTATTATTTAATGTGTTCAATTTCCTTTTTAAGTACTTATAAGAAATTTTTCCATAGTATTTAAATATATAACTCAAGTTTAATACATTACAACTTAAATGTGGTGCTTTCTATTGCTGTGAGAAAATGCCTGAGAAAAACAACTTAAAGGAAGAAAGGTTTATTTTGGCTCATGGTTTCAGAGGTTCCAGTCCACAGTTGCTTGGCCCTATTGCTTTGGGCCTGTGGTGAGGCAGAACGTTAAGGTGGGGAAAACTGCTCCCTTTATGACAGCCAGGCAGCGAAAAGAGAAGCTTGCTTCTATAGCAAAGCCTCCCAACACAAAGCTATTATGTTATGAATCCATAAATGGATTAATCCATTGATGAGGTCAGAACCTTCATAATCCAGTCACTTCCCAAACACCCATCCCCAACACTGATGCACTAGGGACCAAGTGTTCAACACGTGAGCTTTTGGGACACATTTCAGATCTGAATGATAACAATTCTTTTTAATATTTCAACTTAAAATCATATTTTGCTGCTCTCTAATGGGTGGTGTTCCAGTCCACCAACCTTGTTTTTCATTTGTTTCCATTTAAGTTTTGCCACTTCAGTTAGTCATTCTGAACATTACCCCCTAACAAAGATCAAACTTAAGTCACTATATTAGGAATTAGAATATTTTAGATTTTAAAATTATTCCATACCTTTTAATAGACTAATCTTTGTTTTGTGGGATAATATATGTCAGACACTCAGAGTGGTATTTGGCCCATAGTAAAGACTGTGTAATTGTTTGCTATGATTATTATTACCTGACATGGTCTTAAACCAATGGAATCAAAGAAGAAGACACCTTTAAAAGTGTATATGATAACCTCTTGTGAAGTTAAAACCCCAGAAGAGTTTCTTTGACTGAAAAGGGAGAGCAGTTAGTTTGTTGCCAGGATAAATTTTGTATGCTGTAAGCATAAAAATGCAGAAAGACATTTGGGGAAGACTATATTAACAAGAAGCACAGGCAACACAGTAAAGTGTAGCATGTGGCACACACTTCTAAGCCTAGCATTCAGGAAGCCAAGGCAGGAGGTCACGAGTTCAACCTGGGCTACATAGTGAGACTTTCTCAAAAAACAAAAATGATGACGACAAAAAAGAAAGAAAGAGGAAAGAGGGAAGGAAAGAAAGAGGAAAGAGAGAAGGAAGGAAGGAAGGAAGGAAGGAAGAAGAAAGAAATAATGAAGAGGAGGGGGGGAGAGAGAGAGAGAGAGAATTGTGGCATAGTTTACATGGCATAACATACTGAAGGGGCACCAAGTATGGTAATAAGCCATGCCATGGTTAAATAAATACCCAGCCCTATACCAGTTCAAAGTAGATTTTTGATACCTATTAGCCTTTTTGATGTGTGGTTCATTAGGTATATTGAACACTTATTTTTACATGGACTGATATCAACATAATATTTGGACTTAAAAATTACATATCTAAAAAGAAAGCTTTTTACTATATATTTATCAGTTGATCTCTCCTCATACTACAGGTCATTTAGCTCCATCTTGGAGTCACCATTTTCTTCATTTCCCTGATGTAGGACTTACATAGTGGTGTCTATCATAAGATTTGCTTTTTTGAAATAGCTCAGTGGTTCCATTTGGTCATGTGAAAACGGAGAGGAAAATTGTTAGTTTTATAGAGTGTGATGGGCTAGGGTTTAGCTCAGTGGTAGAGTGCTGCTCCACACTCTCTGAGGACCAGAGTCTTCAGAGAGTGATCCCCAGTACTGCAAAAATGGGAGAAGGACGTGGCAATCCATTCCTGAAGCAATCCTGAAATAATCAACCATTGAAAACCCTATGAGGATCGCCATGAGTCAGATCTGACTCGACAGCACCTAACAACAACAACAACAACAACAACAACAACAACAACAGAGTGTGATTTTTCTGCCATCTCTTGATGTGAATGGATATTTTATTTTTATACAATTTTGGAAAAACTGTTTAGAAAATTTAAAACTTAAACATTATTTCTATTGCTTATGAAATTACCTATGTCTATTTGTTGAAACTACCTGTTTTCTGTGTCTCTTTTGAGGTTTTACTTTTTAATTTTTTTAGTATTTCTGAATATATAGTTTGCAGACCAAGTAAGAAAAAAGACAAAATTTTATTTGTATTATAGTATCCTCTTCATAAATAATTTGAACCTAAATGATTAAAGTCTTAGTGTTTCTAAATTAACTCAGTATATGTTTAGAAATAGATGAGAACTTAGAAATTTTGGTAGAAGAATTAAATTTATAAATGGAATATTTTACATATTCTATTTGAAATTTTAAAAAGCAGATTTAGGACATGCAAACTTATTTTCTCTTTAATTGTTCCAGTTAAATTTTCCACTCCTTCTTCAAGCCTTGGGGAGAGAAATAAGAAATAAGGAATAATCATTTGGAACAATATGGCTCAAGTAATCAGGATGAGTGAATCAAAAGTCAAACATGTTGAACAGAAAGATACCAGTCATATATTTCCCTCATCTGATAATTTCCAGAATGAAAAATAATAATAGATTGGGACCTTTACCCTCTTGTACCCATTATGGTCCTTGTAATGTGGATGTAATGGATTGGCAAGTGAAGGAGCTACAAATGGAATCCATATGGAAACATTATCCTTGATCACAAAGGAAGGAACCCAAATCTTAATTGCTTGACTTTTCTAATATATCTTCAAAATATTAGCAGTTATATGAAGCTGGAAAAATTAACCTCTTTTGAGAAAATGTCACTGGTACTGTACTACCACACCCTTTAGAACAAAATTTTATTTAAGGTCAGTTTATTTGGAAACTCAAATAAATTTACTTTAGTTGATGGTGAAATTAAAAAAACAGGAATATTGAACACATATTTCCAGTGCAAAGCTTAAGAAGCAACAAATATGGAAGTCCACAATAACCATATATTAACTCATTCTTATGTGTCATATGTGATGAAATAAAATGTTCTGGTGTACATTTATGCTCTTCTATTTGGAGTTCTTAGGAATAGCTTCAGTTGGGGTTTCGTATTCCAATGGTAATAAATTATGATTTTATTTCTGTGAAAACATAGTTAATTTATGTAAGTAAGTTAATTCATTAATTTTGCTATTTAAGTCAACATATGTCTGAAAACCTGTATTTATAATAGTATTGACTTTAGAACATTATTCTTTAGTGAAATACAAGTGGTGCTGTGAAAAATTACTCTTTAATGATTACAACTTAGTTATGCTCTTTAAAATGGGTAATTATATGATAATGTTGCTAACCTTTGGGTGTCATCTTTCCTAATAATGAAGTAAAAATTTGATATATATTCTCCATTTTAATTCTATAAATCAAAATCATCTAGTGAAGACTTTTCAGTGAATGCTGGAGGTTTTATGTTTAGTGCTCTGTAAATGTACTTCCAAAGATAACTAATTCTTGTTTTTCTTTTCTCTTCTTGTCCATGAAAAGAAACTATCGAGAACAGAGGTATGTGATGAGAATAATCTGAATATATAACTGAAAGATTTCACCCTTATTGACATTGTTACAATTCATACATGCACTAACAATTCAAGTTCACTTTGTTTTTATGGTATAGTGACCTTGATTTTTCA
>VMDO01014701.1:16913-34854 GCA_007922755.1 Pedetes capensis | reverse complement strand
TTTATTAATAACTTCCATTCATAAGTGACAAAGTTTATCTGGATACAGTGTTGCTATCAGGGGAATGTTTTGGCACTTAGTGAACCTGTTATCTTTGCATAAGCAAATACTTTTTGTATTGATGAGGTAATTATACAGGTACTTAAAGAATGAATTTACATATTTGGAATCCCAGTCCCCTATACTTTTTAAAACAAAAATGCCTATAGAGGAAGTCAAATACCCTATTCAGCATAACCTTGCAATCTACATTTAGCCTACAGTAGTAAAAGAGATAGAAAGCATTTGTGTTTTTCTATAAGAATCGCCTACTTTGTCTAAATCTAAATTGTCACGTCGTATTGGAGTATATTCTTCACGTTTTAAAAATTACTAATGCTATTAGCTTTCCCCACCCACCTAGCACTGGGAAGTTGAACCCAGGGTTTCAAACATGCTAGACAAGAGCTCTACTACGGAGCTGCATCCCCTGCCCCTTTTTTATTTTTTGATACAGGGTCTTGCTAAATTGCACAGGCTGCCTCTGGCCTCAAACTTGTGATTCTCCTGCCTCAGGCTTCTGACTCACTGGGATTATAGGCATGCACCACAGTGCCCTGCATGCTATTAGCTATTGAAGAAAGTTAAAATATTATCTTGAAAATTGATAACCTAGACCAGATCTTGTACATCATATAGTTTTTAGTTCTGTGCTCAGGTTATGTATACAGATTGCTACCTACTTAAGTTTTTCCATTGTTCCATTAAGTGCTTATCACAGTTTAGAAGTAAGGTATAATAAATGTGGTGAAGGTTTTTCATGCTCAACCACAACTTTCATTTTCCACAAATCAAAATTTTAAACTTCTCTCTTCTATGTTGTCATTTAAAATCCCTATAAGGCTTTATCCATAAATATCTGTGGATTCTCTATAAATATTTGGTGTTCACAGGGAGCTAATAGAAATCCTGGTCAGGTTGCATAGATATTAGAAAATATTGACTTTGCCCTCTAATAACTAATTCATCATAAAAAATAAAACTGAGAGAAAATTGACTTTATGTTAAAAGTAATTAGATTTCTTGTGACATGTTTTAGACTCCTGTGTCTAAAATCATTTGAGTAGGAGCTGTTTAGGCTTTTGGTTGTAGAGATCTTGACTAGTCAGATCAGAAATCTGAGGTTGGTGGCTTTCTTCAGTGGAAGATAGAATTATGCTGGTAAAGATCAAAACATGATGATTCAGTTCCATTTCCATAGACGCTAGAGCTATGGTGTAATTTAGTATTACTGACACTGAGAGTGCTGAAACTATAATCCCAGCACTTGGGAGGCTGAGGCAGAAGGATCTTGAATTTGAGTCTAGTCTGGGCTACATCACAAAACTCTGTTTCAAAACAAATAAATAAACAATCCAAATGAGAAAGAAAGAAAGAAAGAAAGAACGAACGAACTACTGAGTACATGAAAAGGAATGCAAAATATCCCAAATATGTAATATAAACCCAGCTAAAACAGTGCTCTAAGATATGTTCTCACTAGGGATGCTATCCAGAATAAAGAAAGTGTCCACATTATACAAAAATGATTAATATATGAAAGTGTGCAAGTGTGTACCAATTTTTATTCTAACCCAATATTTGCATAGATATAGTTAAAAACATTATTACACTAAGAATCTCCTTTATTTGACGGATATACTGGTAATTTTCACATTTCCTGGTGTTACTAAGTTATCATTTCATCAATTGGGCTACTCTTTTGAAATCTAGGCCTTATTCTGAGAGTTGTTACATCTTCAGTGGTTGTTTTATATATTTTAATATATTTCAACAAGCCCTTTTCCTCCTATGCCCATAGCTAATGGATATTAGGTTTGTACAATAGTTCTCAAAATGGAGATTAACAAAGAATGGACTTTAGATCAGTAAGCTGTGAATATGTAAGTGTCTTTTGAAGGATTTTTGTTTTTTGACAGTATATACTAGTGATTACAGAGGAAGTGGTCAAGCCAATGGATAAAAGCATCCATTAGGAAATTTTCAGTTTTATAAACTTACCTGCAGACATTCAAATAAAGATCTGCTCAATTCCAAGGAGTGTAGGAAGTAGAATTAAGTATTTTGAGTTGTCATTGCCTTTTAATTAGGGCTTCCTTTGAGGATCTATGGTGGGAGGATTAATTGATAAAGAATTAGAAATCTGCTAGTGTGTGATGCTGGGAAATCACTTAAACTTTCTTCAACTCCAAAGTCAAATAAAGTTATTTATAGTCGTTAAAGCATTATCAGTATGTGGTCTTTGAAGACTGTTTCTCTGATCTTCAAATGAAAGAGGTGGATGTTGCTCTGAAAAAAAGAAGACACAGTCATCAACCTGAATGAGGCTCATTTATACTCTTTGAGCTGATAAAAGGGGTGAACATGAAATTTTGCTTTGAGACTAAATACAAGATTTATTAAATACATAGCCATTGACCAGATTCTTCTTAATGTAATGGCTCAGAAGTGCCACATTGAGTATAACTTTCAAATTCTTGTAGAAGACAGGCAAGTTGTTTTATAAATGAATCTGATGACAAACTTTTTACAAAAAAATAAAAAGAAAATAAGGAGCCCCATTCTGGGGCATAGTGGAAACAGAATAATTTTTATGTACATCATCACTTTAAATCTGCCAGTGTCATCTTGTGAAGGCTGAAACTACGGAATGAAGGAGCTGTGGAGAAGCCTTCGTGTGTAATTACAAGGCTGGCTGTTTACATTTGTCTTTAAAATTTACAGGAAAGAAAACTTCCACCTTTATTCCCTCGGTTTATTTTATTGTTTGTCACAGCATAATTGCTTTAAAACTCAGCCGCTGTGTGGTTTGTAACAAGAATTCTAAGCAGGTTTTAGTCTTCAGACAAGTTTGCTGATAGAAATAGAATAAGGAACATTAACTGAATGTAGATTTATAAAACACCCATATTCATCTGAAATCCCTTTCCTTTATCTTAAATGAATACATGTCACTATGATTAATGAGGAACAGAATAATTAGATCATATCTTTCTGATCTGTGGTTGTACTTTAGGTAGAATCCCCTCCCATACCCCATTTCTTTTCTCTCGCCTGTTTTATCCACTTTATTTTCTGCTTGTGGATTCTCCATCTTTTTTCCAAACCTTTCTTGATTTCTTTATTATTATTATTATTATTATTATTATTATTATTTCAGTGATATTCATCCATCTGTCAGTGTGACTTGGTATATCTTATACAATATTTCTTAAAACAGTAAAGTAACAATTCCAGTGAGAGACAGCCCAGACACCAGCAAGGTATTGGAGATGTGTCTCCTTTAGCACTAAGGTTACAACTTGGTTAATTTTTTTCATTTTTCTAATTTCAACTATGCATTGGATTATTAAGATTACAGATCAATGGATGCTCTTAAGACAGATCATACTTCTATTATAAGAAGACCAAACATTTGCCCAAAAGCTGATCCAAGAAATGGTTTTCCTTAATGTTTAAATTTGTAATGCTCAACAAAGAGATAGTTTGTAATTATGAATGCACTATCTTCTAAAGTAGAACAAAGATAATCAATAAACATGAACATTGTAGACTTGGGGAGAAATAATAATTACAGTTTGTATGAGTCAGCTCCTCCAAAGTTATTAACTTATAGGGGTTGATCCTTGTCTTGAAGAATAGGAATGCCTTCAGAAGAATATTATTTAATGAGATGCATTACTTCAATGCTAAGTTTGCATAGGGGGAAAACAGAGAACCTTTTATTAACATAGAAAAGGATGATTTTTGAAGAAAACTTAATTACATGGCATTTATTTTCTTTTGGTTATTCTTTACAAAAAACATGTACATGTCTAAAATATTTGCATATAATATGAAAAATATAATGTAATTTTCCCATTAGAAAATTTAGCACTGACAAGGCCACCTAGTGTGGTAATCACTCTCAGGTTCCAAATTTGAGGAAATGTGAAAACCACTCAAAATTTAGGAAGAAAACCATAAAAATAGTAAAGAATTGGAAAAAGAAGTTTAATTTAAAGGTTGAAGGGGATCATGTAGTTGGTCTTTTAAGATCTTTTGTGACAAATGATGAAATGTTATTTTCTTAGTCATGGGGCCCTTATATTTTCTATCTTTACTAAAGCAAGAAGGAGTGGGTTTGTTTAAATCTATAATGATTATTGTAAAAAGGATAAATTTCTGGAAAATGAGTAATGTTAAATATTACTCATAAGCCATCATTAACAAAATTCATAATCACTGACATTTACCATGTAAAGAAAGTTACATCCATTTCATCTGGAGGTTTTCAGGAGAAGGCAGAAAGGTAATGTCTGTACTTTGGAGACTTTACCATAGAGATAGATAAGAATCTAATCTGGCCAGAGTGACAAAAGGAGATGGTGGTCTAGAAGTACATTTTCTTAAAACTTCCTTCTAACCCATTGACTAAAACCCACAGTTATGTTTAGCATTTAGGATGTTGTGCACTCTGTAAAAAATGACCATGGACGACAATGAAAGGCAAACCATATCTGGGCCCCATCCCCTGTGGGAGGTAGTCTGTTAGCACTTTCAGTATTAGCCAACTGAGGCCTTGGTAAATGCAAAGGTAAATGCCTAAATGCCAGAACCATGTCAAGAGGAGGTCATTTGGAGGAACAATTATGGGAAAGGCAAGTGTGGTTCTGAGGTCTTATAGAATTGTTTATCTTTATCTGAATTTGTTGAGGCATATCTCATCACCTTATTAAGATCATAATTAAAGGTAATAGTGACCAAAGGAGTTCTTTAACCCTAAAGATTATTATTGGAAATATGATATTGATAGGACTTTCTGTAGTATTTTTTGAAGTAAGTACTAATATGATATAAAAGTGAAGTTTCCTCCCTGGGGCAAAATATGAAACTCTGATTTTATTGAAGTCATTTTTTTCAGATATTGAAGGAGTATTTTACTATTATGGAATAAAACAGAAAATATGATCCCAGAGATCTAAAATCTCTTGCATAGGACAATATATTATTTGTCATGTACTATTTTTTGGGGGGTGGTTATTTTTTGAGACAAGGTCTTGTGCAGCCCATGCTTGACTAGAATTTATAATCCTGCTGCCTCAGCCTCCTGAGTGCTGAGATGTATAGGCCTGTGCTACTTGTGCCTGGCTCATGTAATATTAATACTATAAATATAAAGGCTTGTATTATTTTTCCTATAAAATTAATGTTTAATAACCGAGAAGGAAGGAAGGATAGCCATTATGAACTGAAGATACTTAGAGAGTAAGAAAGACGTTTTGGAGAACCTACATTAAAGAATCATGGAATTAGTCTTACACATTAATGAGAAATCCTTTCCTTAGTTAAAATACAGAGAAGTAGATTAAATCACACAAATTAAAATACATGTTTTATATGCATTGAAAAAAATCTTTTTCAAACTTATAGAGATGTATGAACATATAGTATTAAAATAATGAGAGGGTGTTCAATCACTTGAAAGAACAAATCACTATACATTTTCGACAATATGGGAATTGATATTAACAAGCAAACATGTGCAAGTGGCATTTGGGGGATGAATGTAGTATTAGCATGTAACCAAAATTATGATAACTAAAGAGAAACCAATTAGGAAAAGGAGCTAGTAGATTTGTCCATTTGTTGGACTTAGTTAAACATATCTCTGTCTAAAATTTTTAGTCCAGCACTAGCTTGTGATAGCTCCTCTTATAGTAGTGAAGGAAACTGGTCAAATTTTGGATGTGGTTGGCTGTTTAGGGGCCATGCATTGGCAAATGGTCAGATTGGCTGTTGTGGAAGGGTTAACTGGTGGCCCTATCTAGTGTTTCCACCTTGCTCCCTTAGGAGACCAGCGGAGTCTGTGCCAGTGCAGATGAAGCAGATTATCCCTGTTGCACTCCTGCCACAGTGGAGAGAACTGCCATCCACCATCTTCCATAAATGCCTTCCCATAGTCTCCACAAAAGTTCAATTATTTTTCAACCCATTCTTCTTTTTGCTAAATTATCTTCCTTCACATATTCTCCTGTACAGTTATAAAATCATCTTTTGATTCAACTTTGAATCTCTTTCAATTTCTTCATATTTCTTTTAAGTAAATAATGAAGCTCCAAATAGGACACCAAATGCTAATAAGGATTTATTTGGATTTTAATTATAGAATAGTTTAGAAATCAATCAATTCATTTAAAACTAAATCAAGATTTTGTTTTTAATACAATATTTAGAAATCATGAATAATTTCTTCACCACAGTGGAAAAAAAAAAACTGGGCAAGGACTACCTAAACATTTCTTCAACATCAAGTTTTTAAAAGACAAAACTGCAGTTAACATCTCCAAGTATAATGAAGTTACAATGAAAACCACTCATTTTCCCATATTTTTCCCCCAAAGCAAGGCCTTATTCATCCAACCTACAAAGACTTCAGTGATTGCATTTCTGACCTCTACAATTAGAATGACTTTAACTTGTCACATATATTAATAATCTTATGTGTTGTTATAGATTTGATTCATGTAGATCATTATCCCTACCTCTCTTTTTCCTGAAATAATATTTGTATATGTCTGTGTTCATGTGTGTGTCTTGTTTTCTGACTCTGAAATGTTTATTATGCCTTAGACAGTTACCCCAGGGAGATTATGTAAAAAAGCCTGGAGATGGCGACTCTTTTTATAGCGACATTCCTCCTGGAGTCAGCACAAACTCAGCATCTAGTTCTAAGAAGAGGTCTGCTTTTCTGTCGCATTTTCAGATTTCTACCTGTTCCATCACACATTATTCCATTAGTCAGAACATTTCATTATTTTGCAGCAGGTTTGATTACTTCTTCCTTCTTTCTTGAATGTTATAAAATAGTATCCTTTATTCTTTGATTACTCAACTTCAAAATGCCATATGCTCAGAACCACTTGTTATACAAATCAGGCCACAAAATTGAAACAAAATAAAACCAACAATAACTCCAAATCTCTGTCGAACCCCCAGTGTTTTTCATTCTTCCACTTATATGGCTTAAGAAACTATGCAGAGTATTTAATAATATTTTAAATGGTGAGCTTTATGTCATATTTGGTAGTCAAAGAAAAAGGTTACTGTCATGCTTCAGTAAAAGCAGTTAAGCTGGTAATATAAGTGCTGCATTGAATATCTTTAAATTTCATATATATATATATATATATCAAAGCTAAACTTGCTCTGAAACAAAGATTGCTTCTCTGTGAATCATGTATTTGAATATTATGATTTTGCCTTTTTTTCTGGAATGATTTGTAGATTTTTTAACTTATACCTTAGTTGGCAAATTAATTCTGCATGCTTTGTAATTGCTTAAAAATAAATGCAAAGAAAAATAGTTGGAATATTTTAGGAAGTGAGAACTATATTCACATTGAAGGATGCTAAAATAGTCTTGTGATGAATTTCTCTAATGTTGTCAATAGGGGTGTAATGGATAGGAAAAAAGGTTTGATAGCCCCACTCATGATTCTGGGAACATTTATCATTTTGTAAAAATACTAGTTTGGTGGCAAAGAGTATGGTTCTGTGGGAGGATATTTTTAAAATTTTACTCTTTTACTTAGGGATTGTGGCTAAAAGATCACTAGGGATCTATGAGGTTCTCTCTCATTATATAAATATTTTCTCAGTCAAACATAAAATTTTAAATTAAATAACATAGTAAAAATGTGGAGAAATCAGTGGGTTCCATAAAAATTTCTGTTGTCCATTATAAAAAATGGGAGCTGTTCTGTAATTTGAAAATGATGTTGAAAATGTTCCAACCTAGGACATTAATATGTAATAATTCTGCTGAATTCCAATTGCTTTCACATACCAAGAGAAGGTTCTTTTTCAAATAGATATTGTTAGCAATTAATCAGAATTATATGTGGTAAAAATTTTTTTAAGTATAGTACTGCTTTCTAAAAGTACCTTAAGAAAAGAGCTTAAAATATCCATTTGAATAATTCCCAGATTTTAGAAAAATTGCAATGAGTTCTAATTTTTAAGCAGTAACAAAATATCTCAAGGGAGAAGGACCCTGCAGCCCACTCCTGAAACAATCAGCCATTAAATATCCTAAAAATAGCAGAGAAGCATTAACAACAGTGCTGGGTATGGCACATTGTTGAATAGTGTTTCATTTGTTGTACATAGAATTGCTATGAGTTGGACCTGACTTTACAGCACCTAACAATAACAACAACACAACGTATCAAATTCTTAGACTTCTAAGTATATGTAATTTGTCAAAATTCTTATGTGGTACAAGGTAGGTGTATAAATTTTGCTTCTTATAGATAACTTGTTTAAAGATAGTAGGACACAAATAGCAGAAGGGCTCAATGGTACATGGGCTTTGTGAGAGATATTTCTGTGATAAACATCTGATTCTGTACAATTACTAGACAAATAACTGACCTGTACTATACTTTTGGGAACATATTTGTGGAAAAAATACCAATTCTCAGAAAATAATTTGATCAGTTAAGAAAATCCATATATATTACTTTGATAAAGGTTAATTTCAGTTGAACAAATCTTGGTGTAGTCTCTTGGAAGTCCATGTTCTCATAATATTTGAATGAAAACCATTGCTTTACAATTAAGAAACATCTATGGTGGGACCCCATTATAACACTGCTGCTGGGATTATGTAACTGAAATGCATAATGAATTTGCTATATGAGGTTGCTGTGTTTTGGGAAATGTAAATTGGCTAGCAATATGTCCTGATATGTTTTATTTATAAACTATTATAATGGGGTTCCATTGTATTTGAGTTTTCTTACATTGAATGTTGTGTAATTCTGCCTTCTTCATGAAGACTTTCATGTTTTCTTCATTCTTTCATTTCAGATTTTTTCTTGATTTATTTAATGCACAATAATGCTTAGAAGTTTTGCTTACTGATTCCAAAACATTCATCTGATTACATTTTTAATCAAATTATAAATATTTTCCATTTCAGGTCAAATGGACTCTCTCATTCCTGGAGTGAAAGGATTCCAGACACAAAACATATTTCAGACATCTGTGAAAATGGGCGACCTCGAAGTAATTCTTGGCAAGGTAGAGGACAGCATTCTGAATCTACCTGGTGGCATGACCGATCTCTGTATTGTGTGCTCCCTGGATGTAAAGATATATTCTTTGTTTTATGCACCTTGGCTTTACTCCCAACAAAGAGAAGCGTATTTAGAATGAGAGCCCAATTCTTTTCCTTCCTTGGATTCTAAATGAAAGAAACATTGGGAAGACTGTTCAAGGTCACAGAGCTCTGTGTTTTATGGCAGTGCTGGTTATAAATTGTTATTGTTAGGTGCCATCGAGTCGGTGTCCAACTCATAGTGACCTTATATACAACAGACGAAACAGTATTATTAGTGTTTCTCTGCTATTAAGATTTTCAACGGCTGATTGTTTTTTGGGAGTGGGTTGCTGGGTCCTTCTCCTAAGCCTACAGCACCTGGTGTTCCCAGGCAATCTCCCATCCAAATACTAACCAGATCCAACCCTGCTTAGCTTCTAAGATCTGATGGGATCGATTACAACAGTGGTACGGCTGCAAGCAGTTATAAATTATACCCACTTAAAATGCCGGGTAATTAGACATAATACAGTCCTTTTTTTATGTGGAAATTTACCTATAAACCCTCTTTTTCAGGTAATCTGGGAGGCAACAGAAAGAAAATCAGAGGCAAAAGATTTAGACCTCGATCGAATTCAACTGAGTAAGTTTGAACTTCTAATGAATGGAAAAAGGCACTCCAAGGTCCTGTGCAATTAGTGTCAAATGTTAATTATGCAGATAGAGAACCATCAATCATGCCTCTGGTCTTCTTTTGTCTTTTTAATCCTTTTTGCCCTTTAAAAATTAACCATGGCTTTTCTCTTTTACATAGGCATCTCCGCAACTGTGCCCATACCAATATTCATTGATAGTCGGGTTCTCACTCTTGCCGCAGGCTTTTTCCTCCAGTCACCGGCCATTGTGGTGTCTTGGTTCCCTTTGAAGGGAATTTTGATAACATTCTTTCTTCTCATCACCTGGGGTCCAGCCATTTCAGAGGGTCACCCTTCCTCTCCCCGATATTCACACAACCGGGAAGCATCAGGGGAAAATCCTCACTGTTCTAGAGCATAACAGTGCTCACGGTCTGAAACCACCGCTCCAGGGTCTTCATGGCTGCCATCTAAGCATTCTCTCAGACTAATGGAATAAGTTTCCCTTTTAAATGTCCCCTCCAAGGACATTCTCTCAGACTATTGGAAAAGTTTTCCTTTTATATGTCCCTTCCAAGGATATTTAAAAGGGCATTTACCTAAACTTGCTCTTTAACTGAATCATTGTCACTAAATGCAACACTGTTTTAAATGATAGCCATTTTTTTTTAAGTAGAGATATGGGTTGGAAGTTACTTTTAAAGTCTTTTATAATGAAGTAAACACCATGCACTTTTTTTGGTTTCTTTCTTCACTAAAGAAAGTACAAGCAAAACAAAGCCTCCTCAAGCTTTTATCTCCCTTCATGGAATAAAACACACCCTTAGCATCCCTTTACATTGACCATGCCTCCTGGTTTCAACTACTCATACTTTTTTTAAAGGCACCTAAAATTTTCCACTTATATCTCACTGTAGTAGTAATTATTCCCAGAATCTCTATTGTTTCTTCATGCCTTAATACTTAATAATAAGTCTGAATAGCAGGAATTTGTTAACTGCTTGTCAGAAACTTATATTAGCTTTTCCATCATATACCCTGCCTTTTCAGTCCAGGAATAATAACATTGCCTTGAAATTTGGACCCTCCACCTGAATGGTACTGTCTTGTAAGTGGCTTATCAATGTTTACTAGAGGATACTTTACCTTAGAAACAATAGATGATTTTAAATGATAGATACCATTGCATGGTCCAGAATGGCATCATAGAGCTCCATCATAAATAACTAATCTCCTAGAGTTTATCTTACGCATTCCCAAAGCTTATTGCTGATAAACTCTTTTTGGAATGTTATTTGGTTTGTTTTGCATGAGGTCACCTAGTAAGAGCTCCTTAGCTTACACCAATTGTTCATAAGAATACAGATAAAACTGCAAAATTTTCCATAGAACTTCCTTTGTGTACTATTTAGTTTTCTAACAGTATTTGCTATAACAAGGCTTTGACAACTCCTAAGTGGGGGATAAAAAGTCCAATATGATGCTGAAGCTATGAATTTAGGACCCAAAGAACACTTAGTATTTAGCAATATTCGTAAAGTATTTTCTAAAGCAGTCACTTATTTAAAAAATTTTTGTTATAAAATTTCCACTCATGCCTGGAGCTATGGAGCACACCTGTAATCCCAGCTACTAGAGAGGCTGAGGCAGGAGGATCACAGGTTTGGGGACAGAGGCAGCTTATGTAACTTAGCAAGACCCTGTCTCCAAAACAGGAAATAAAAAGGGGGTTGAGGGTGAGGCTCAGTGATAGAGCACTTGGCTAGCCTGTACAAGGCCAGGTGTTCAACTCCAGTACTGAAAAAATAAATTTTCAACTCACATCACATGGTAAAAATTAAGCCAGGTATGCACATCTGTAATTCCAGCACTTGGGAGGTTCAGGTAAAAGGATCATGAATTTAAGGCCAGCCTGGGCAACATAGTGAGACCCCTGCCTCAGGAAAAATAAAGACAAAAGAAAAAAAGAAAGAAAAAAAAAGGAAAGAAAAGCCCAAACTCTAACATTATTAAATTAATCTGTATTAGTTTTTGTAATTGCCTATGAAATAATTAAATTATAGTATTTGATATGACATTATAATAGAATCACCTTAGCAAGGACAAAATCTGATTCCCTCAGATTTTTTGGACTCTTCTGAGTTTGGTTACTTGATCATGTTAATTAATTGGAGCCAAGCTTGAGAAGCTGACACTATACTCATAAGCGTTCTTGTATGGGATCCATCTATATATACACATAAATTTATATGGTTTTTAAAATATGGATTCCTGATACACAGCACATCAAAAATTATGTTGGCAAGTTTTTTATACTTTCTGTATTTCAGTAATACTGTTTGCTTTTGATATAACAATACCATTCAAGTGA
Organism: Pedetes capensis; assembly: GCA_007922755.1. NCBI lineage: Eukaryota > Metazoa > Chordata > Mammalia > Rodentia > Pedetidae > Pedetes > Pedetes capensis. Next base: position 22,724 of record VMDO01014701.1, on the reverse strand, counting down.
CTGTAAGAGGAGCAGAATGACCACAGGAAACATATCCTTTATTTTTCTTACAATAAAAGCTACTTCAGATCCATTATTTATTTTAGGGTTCCCCTTAATACCACATCATCCCAAAAGATGATAAAAAATTAGGACATGAATTAAAACATGCACCACAAATGCATGCTCTACAAATTAACAAATTAAATGTCCTTGTATTGTTTTCCCACTCAGAGCTTTTGCATCTTCCTCACTGTTGTTCATGATGTAAAAATCTTTTTTGGCTTAGATTTTGTATTATATATTGTGTTTTTACAGGAGGGAGCCCCAAGCACCTGAGCCTGGGCACTCCCTCGCCCAGACAGTCCTATCCCAAGGCATAAGCCCAGGGGGCTCTGACAGCCCCCAGACAGGGAGTCTGGATCACAGGTCAGTCTCCACCTGCCCCTTCATTCTGGGCTGCCACTTAAGCTCCCCCTAAGTCCTTTCCCTGGCTGAGAACAGGGTCATTTGACCTTTGACTGAGACCCCATGTCTGCTCGGAGGTACTCCTGGTCCAGCCAGCACCAGCTAATTTTCCTCTGCCTCTCCATTGTGGAGAACGTAATGAGCTCTCCTACCTTGTCTGATGCTTTTTTTTTTTGCATGTTGCGCTATAAGCCAAGTCAAGCCACATTAAGCCACATAGGCAGGTTTATTGCGGTTTGTTAAAATCCCATCATTTCAGCCCACCACGGCCTAGAGATGTTAGGAAGCTCACTTTGAAGACACTTCCATGGGCAGATCCCCAGAAGGAACAAACAAGAGTTCTCCTCAGAGGCTCTGGTGAAGTGATCAGTCTTCTGACATTCTCCCCAAAATAGAGGAGAAGGTCCCTCTAGTGCAAGTCAAGGCATGTGGTTGTAGCTTTCATGGAGTAGCCATGGTGCCAGTTCTTTGAGTATTTGAGGTTGTCAGTGAAAGGAACAAATATCTCCTCTAGGAAGTGGCCATCTGCCTGTGGGCGACTCAGTTTGCTGTGTGGCTCTGTTTCACCTGACAACAACCGCATGGGCTTTTTCTACAGTCTACCCCAGGCCAGAGAATTCACTAGCCTTCATCAGTGGCTGCAATTGCTTTTTGACTTTTTTTGTTGTTGTTGTTCAAAGTCTCAGTGGAAATGTTTATGTAAATTTTAATTGGCTATCTCTGTGAAAAGTGCAAGTTGGCAATGATTGTGGCTAAAGGCAAAACTCATGTGTTGTTCCTGAGTCAGGAGATACTGTCTTAGCAAAATTGGTCTTAGAAGCATACAAAGCAACAAAAGTCTTCTTTCAGAAGGGAATCATAATGTTATTTTGTAGAGTACCTTTGTTATGACTAAAAATGAAGGAAAGGGCTATGGAAAAATAGCCTGATTTTTAAAATATAACTGTGTGAATGTAATTTTGATTTAAATATATTTACAAAGAACTCAAAGACTAAATAATGGAAGAAAGAAGCAAACTTTAACTAAAAAAAAAAATAATAATAATGTTTTTTATAATTTCCCCTGGTTTGTTTCCAAAGAAGTCTTATAGAGCTTGGATCTTCATTGCTTCTAGTATTTTAGAAGTTATTTTTTAAGTGAGAAAGCCCAGTTAAAACCTCCAAATTCTTCCAATACTGAATTTGTTAAATTTATACAATTTTACAAGTATAAGCCCTAATGGGATGTATTTTTGCTTGGCTTCCAGAATAAAAATCAAAGAAAACTCTGGGTAACAAATGACTATACCTCTAACTTTACTACCTTTAAACTTTACACAGTAATCCTGAGGGAGATATTGCCAGGTCCATCAGGAAAATACTAGCTAATGTCATTGTTAGTCTCTGGCAGTCCTTCACACAGTTTACTATCAGACATGCCGAAGGCAGTTTGGAGGGACCATTTTCTAAGACAACCGGGGACACTTGAGTCTGAGTACAAAGAGGAGGAAGGAACATTGTGGCTACAATTAAATTGCTAAACCCAGCTTCAAGATCCTGGAGGCCTACGTGGTGTGCTTTGGGGCTTGTGGATCAGAAGAGGGGAACCCTTTCTGTTCCTTGCAGAGTCACCTGGAGAGTCTTTTCTGTTGACTCCAGCTTGGGATCTGACATAGGGAGGAACACAATTACCATGTAAAAACTTCCTCATATTATAAAGAGAAACTTCACTCCTTTATATTAGTCTTGGGATTTTATATGCCAGCTTGAAATTGCAGCCACCTGAATATTTTCAAAAAGCCCCATTATTGTTTGGAAACCAAGGAGCCAAATGAGAGGTGGCTTGGAAAAAAGCCACTTTGGAGGTGGGTGAATGGGACAGCTGACGGCAGTGTGATTGAAAGTTTCTGATTCACTGTGGGAAGCCACTGGAAAAGGCTTTCCCAGAAATCTGAATACATTCGAGAGTGCCTTGAGCCTTGTTGTAGCTGAGATAATACTCATGCCATTGTACAGACTGTGTCATAGTCACCCAACGTCCATCCTGGTTTATTTGCCATAGTCACTTGCATTTGGAGGGTGAAGACATCCTTGCTAAGCTTGTGCTGTGTATTTTCAGATTTTCTATCTTGTTCTGCTTTCTTTTGTTCCTTCCATTGCTTTCTGCAGGTATTTAAACCCATGGTTCAAAAGAGACTATAATGTAGCTAAGTGGGTAGAAGATGTGAATAAAAACACTGAAGGACCATACTTTAGGTACTTTATAAATTAATTTTATATCCTTTTCAAACTCTCCCAGCACAAACACGTACTGTAGTGTGACTGGCTCTCTATCTTGTATCTCCTAATACAAGTTCCTGTAGGTGGAAAAGGGTCCTTGTTTATTTGCTGCCTTTTGATCTCTGTTTTTGGCTTCCCCAGCAAGTCTAGTTCTTTTCTGTATGTTTCAAATGAAACCATTTGAAAGGGTTGCCATTTAGTGCATGTCCCTATTACCATCTCGAGCTTTTTTTTTTAGTAGCTTTCTCTTCATTTTACGCTATGTAGTGTTCTGTGGGCATGAAACATACTATCCACTAATAAAGAAGCACTATTAACCTCAACAATTTAATTTCTAGAATCTAGCAGTTTCATAATGCATTTTTCCTACTTACTGCCTAAGAGTGCATAGTGCATACAAAAACTCAAGGAAAAACATGAAAAGAAGCTCCATGACATGTAATAGAATTTTACTTTCAGTAGAAACAATGGTTTGATCTAATTGGAAAATTATTGAGATAATATTGGCTGCATGAGAGTGTGGAATAAGTTTAGTTTTCTTTATTTACCAAAACCATTTGCTACCAGAAAAGGGCTGTGCTGAGAAGTGTTACACATTCTCAACAAAGCAGCTAATAAAAATGTTGTCTCAACACTGCAAATAGAACAGGAAGCAGATAGGAAATGTGTTCTTGATCAAAGAAAAGAACATTCCCTCCATTTCAGAAACTACCCAGTTTATTCAGTTTGCTGCAACTGTGTGTAACAGTAGAGGTTAGAAATTCTAAGAGTTCTTAATGGCATTTTTTGGCTGTGTAATATCAAAGTGGTTACCTAGCCATTGTCCACTTTATACCTGACTATTTTGTGGACAACTAATGTAAAGAAAAAGTAAGGATACAATTACTACCTCTTCTGGACACAATTTAACAATGAGCTTTCATATTTACATGTTGCCACAACTCAGGTTAGCACTGAATAGATATGAAAATATGTGTTTATATTTAACTCTCAGCACCCATATAAGGTGGACTTTCTCTTCCAGTGTACCATTTAGTTTAGTCATGCATAGTTTGAGAAAATGATTAGACCTATCTGCATTTTAATTTGATCCATGACATATGCATATATCCCAAGGAAAGCGTAACCCCTGCCTGCTCACAAAAATACATCCTGCTTTTATGCCCCATCTTTGCCTCCTGTCCTGTCCTCTGCTTATCCCACACTTTACACACTGAACCCCTCATATGCATTCACATTCAAACATCCCACCCTCACCTGTAGCTCCCAAGATGGCCAACGTCAGGAAGACAGGTAAGATGATTTTGAATGTTCTTTGGAATCTTGGCTCACCTGCAGTCCTATTTCTTCTATTTACTCAGGCTTGTGGGCAGATTGTAATATGTACCAGCCATGAAACCCAAACAGAATGATTTTGGTTCTATATGAGTCAGGGCTTTTATTTCTAAATGGACTTAGCATTTTTGCAGCAATGATTTGTGAAATGGTACCCCGGAAGAGTTGATTCACCTCCCCTGGGTGAGCTGAGTAGTTTATGTGGCTCCCAGAGAAGAATTCACATTTCTTATAATTAGCACCCAGGTCTGCCCAGAAGCTGCATGACTAGAGGCAGTTTGGATGGGGAAATGCTTTTGCCCCCCATGGTTGCACGTGCAAAGCTGCAAGGGCAACTTTAGAGGGTTCCTTTATCTCCTGTTTTAGTATGGGATGTTGGAGTCTACAGTAGATAGTTTCATTAAGAATTAATCATTAAAAATCCACATTTTTATTTAAAAGCTAAGGTTCAGTGGATGGTTATGATTTAACTGTCATTTTAGGGCTAATAAGGGGGTATGTACTGGGAGAGGATGTGGCAATCCACTCCCGAGACAATCCTGAAACAATCAGCCATTGAAAACCCTGTAAGGGTTGCTACGAGTCGGATGCGACTTGACGGCACCCAACAACACAGCAAGGGATTATGTCAGTAAGACTTGACAATCAACACAGAATTTTGATGGCAATGGTAAATAATTGAGATGACCCAGAGCTTTTAACACCATGATTCTAACATAATAGAATTCCATCCGGTCTCCATTCAAACCAAGCCTATACTGCATCCACACCTTACCTTATGCTTTGCCAACCCTATGCTTAAGCTCAGATCTGCTTCATTTGCTGCCATATCATTCAGGATGACCAGTCCTGCCAAACTCACCAATGAGGGCAAAAGTCACCTTCTTAATTACCCATGTGATGTTAGGTTTGTGGCATTCTTATCAAAATGCAATGAGGAACCAGGCCTGGTGGGGCAGGCCTGTAATCCCAGCACTTGGGATGCTAAAGCAGGAAGATCATGCTAGCCTAGGCAAGTAACAGGACCTATCTCAAAGAAACAAACAGTGCAGTGGGGACTTTGTGACTGTATCAAATGAGTCCAAAATACAGTCCACCACTTAAGACCCTGTATCTACATCACTATAAAGAGCAAGGCGAATACCTGCAGGTTTTGAGTGATAAGAGTGCCTCACTTGGGCTCCCTTACCCAATTCTGATATACCAGTGGTTGTTCAAATTGTCTTTAGCATGTGCTCAGAATGTGAGGAAGGACCACATGAGATGAGGGCAAGAGCATTTTCTTAGCAAAGCCAGATCCTGGGAGCAGTTCTATTGGTGACAGTGCTTTACAAGTTCTTAGGAGGTGTCCTTATCCTAAGTCTTGTCCAGTTGATTGCTCACTTCATCAGTGGTTTTTGAGTCTATTTCCATGATCTCATGATAGTATAATAATTCATGATTAAAAATAGTAATTATTAATTACTATGGATGGAGGGAACTGAGGTACACGGAGTTACTCCAGGTAGCACAGCTGGTAAATGTGAGAACCACAGTTAGAGCCTGGCTCTGTCTGACTCCAAAATCTGTCCCCTCTTCACTTCCCTATAATTATTTAAAAGTTGTTGTTGTTGTTAGGTGCCGTCGAGTCGGTATCCGACTCATAGCGACCCTCATAGGGTTTTCAATGGCTAAGTGCTTCGGGATTGCCTTGGGAGTGGATTGCCAGGCCCTGCTCCCATTTTTGCGGTGCTGGGAATTGAACTCGGGGCCTCAGAGACTGCAGGGCAG